>PVJI01015404.1:0-41074 GCA_004026765.1 Micronycteris hirsuta | reverse complement strand
AGCAAAAAATGGGGACTTCATTCCTACAACCATGAGGAACTGACAAAAATCTGAACCAGCTGGGAAGTGGATTTTTCCCCAGAGCCTCCCAATAAGAGGCCAGTCAAATCAATGTCTTGATTTTGGCTTGAAAGACACTTAACAAAGCACCCACTTGAGCCCACCTGTACTTCTGACCTTCAGAAATTTGATATAAGAAATGGGTATTTTTAAAAGCCACTTAGTAATGTGTTGTGCCATGAAGGAAAACTAATACACTTCTTTCATGAAGTGTCTGTTCAAACTTTTGCCCATTTTGTTTTGAGTTGCTTATTATTGAATTGTAACTTTTTAAAATATGTATTTAGATATGTTATTTGTCAGCTATAAATATTGAGAATATTTTCTGCCAGTTGATGGCTTGCTTTTGCATTTTTTAATGGTGTTTTACCAAAGAGGGGTAGGATCATGGGTGGAAAGTGGGGATGGCTGGGGGTGGTGGGGGGGAGGGATAGAGATAACTGTACTTTAACAACAATTTAAAGAATGTGGGAAAAAGTGTTTTAATTTTGATTAAGTCCAATGATTCTCAATTTTTGTTTGTTTCTTTAGAGTTAATGCTTTGAATTTTTTTCCTAAGAAGTCTTTGTCGACCTGTCTTTGTGTATTTTGGCTGCTGTTATAAAATACAACAGACCAGATAGCTTATGAACAATAGAAATTTATTTATCACAGTTCTAGAGACTCAAAGTTCAAGATCAGAATGCCAACATGGTCAAGCAAGGGCCCTTTTCTGGGTCACAGACTTTTTTGTGTCCTCAGATGGCAGAAGGGGTCAGGGGTCTCTCTGGAGTCTCTTTCCAAAAGGGCATCAATCCCATTCATAAAGACTCCACCCTCATGACCTGATCACTTCCCAAAGACTCCACCTACTAATACCATCACCGTTGGAGGTTAGGATTTCAATATATGAATTTGAGGAGGACACAAACATTCAGACAACCCTAAGCCCATTTTCTCCTACATCTTCTAGAAATATGAAATATAGGTACAGCTTTTGTGTTTGGGTCCAGCTTCTAATTTGGATGTAATTTTGTGTATGGTATGAGATAGAGATTGAAGTTGAGGGATACTTGGGGATGTTTTTTTGTTTATTTGTTTGGCAATGTTTTCATTCAGTTTTGATATCAGGATTTTGTTGTTGGCTTCATAAAATGAATTTGGAAGTATTCCCTCCTCCTCTGTTTTCTGGGGAAAAAAATGGTAAGATTACTTTTTCCACAAACTTTTGATAGAATTCAAAGGTGAAACCAAGTGTCTTGGAATTTTCCTTGTAAATGGCTTTTGTTTAAGAACTTAATTTCTTTACTAGATATGGTGGTACACAAATTTTCTATTTCTTCTTGTGTTCGTTTAGATAACCTATACTTTTAAAGGAATTAATCTAAGTTGTAAATGTCTTGGCAAAGAGGTGTTTATAATATTTTCTTAGTATCATTTTGATATCTATAGGATTTTCATTGATATCCCCTTTTCCATTCTTGATATTGGTAGTTTGCATTGTCTCCTTATGTTTATTTTATCAGTGTAGTTAGAGATCAACCAATTTTATTTAACATAAAAATTAATTTTTATTGATTTTATATTTTCTAATTTTATTTGAAATTTCTTATTTGAAATTGACTCATTAATTGCCAAATATTTGGAGATTATCCAGGTATCTTTTTTAAAGCGAACTTTTAAAAACGTATTTAGATAAATTTTATATGTGGTAAATCTAACTTTTAAAATTTACAATTCTATGAGTTTTGACAAATACATACTGCCATGGGACTAACACCACAGCCAAGACAGAATCTTCTCATCAGCAGCTGAAGTTGAAGAAGAAGGAGGCTCAAAATGTCTTCCAAGCAGGAAGAACTACATTTGACGAAGCTCAGAAGCTGATAAGGCTTCTCAGTCTTGAGGAACTCTTAAGTAGCTTGATGTGGACTAAATAAATAAAAATAACAGTGAGTTGGGAAGCCGGCTAGAGACTGGTTTGTGATGAGTATATATTTCAAGCTAAAAATGTGGAGCTTCTTAAGTTTTCTAAGCAAGCATGAGGTTCTACAATCAGATCCATTTTTACCTTCATGAACCTAGAAGTTTATTCCAAAAAAGTCCACCTAGATCAAAATGTCTCATTTCCTATTATTTCAATTTAAAAATCCATACAAATCTTGCACGTTACCTTATAACACTACCACCACTGCTAACAAACCATATCCATTTCCTAAATCAGTATGTTCTAGTACCTGACATTCTGTCTGAATGCAGTAAATATATGTTGAATGACTAAATAATATATCCAAGTTGACATTATGGGGAAAAGTATATCTTCCCAGATATTCAAGTAAAATCAACACACTAGGAATATGCCCCATCATTACTCTGTTGTGCCAAGTGCCCAGTGTACAGATCCCAGTTTAAGAAACAGGGTGGTCTAACAGCCTCGCAACTGATGGTTTACTGAAATAACTTTCGGAGTGCTTATAAATACACACACTGAGGCTGAGTCATGGTACCAAATACAGTTCTTGGGATAAGGTAATTATAATTTAACTTCAGTCTGTATTTTCTTATTCAGTTAGCTACAGGCTAATGAAATCACTATTTAACAGTCAAGTCCCAACTTTCCATCACACAGGGGTCACTGCCCCTCTTCTCTCTGCAGACTGTTTTAGTTCTTTCTTTGTCCAGACTCTTTGAGGTAAAAAGCAGAAGCAATCATCATCATCATTTAGGTAATAAACTAAAAGTATTGGGAAATAGTTAACACAATTATACAGGTAATTTGCCTGGGAAAATAGGATAGAAAACATTCTTACCCTTATGAGCTTGACTGGAAGGCACAAGGATTCGCTTCTCATCTGTGAAAAATAACAATAATGACAAGCAAACAGAGTTATTACTATGTGCCAGGCACCAGGCTAAGCATCTTACTCACCCTCACTACTATTCTACCCATTAAGTATTTAACAATTTCTTTTATGTTGGTGAAGAAACTAATGAAAAGAGAATAATTGCATTTCTCACCACTCCCACCACAAACACAATGGTGCTGGGAATATAACCAGGATTTTTCCCATTGCCCTTGAGAACACCATAGAGTGGGCAGAAGTAAACCAGCAATTGCAATATATTTGCTTCATGATTGCAATAGGGTTAGACATAATTTTGGAAGATATTAGGGAAATCCCAGAATATTGATATTGATCAGGAAAAAAATCTCTATAGTTTTAGGACTTCGGCAAAATCTAAATTCTAATTAGAGCGTTGTCAGCATGGTAAAAATTTAAACTATTCCTTTCTTTCTCTCTGTCCTTTGCCCCACTCCTAAAGTAGCCCCAACTCTTAATTGTCTGTTTAATTTGACTGGTAAGTCAGATCTGAAGCCTTGGAGGGACCTTGAACTCATTGTTCCATTTCTCTTATTCTTCCCTCTCTAACCTCACACCACTCTTAATTCATTTATGTTATGTTTAGCAACGACTTCCACCTGTCTCTTTCATTGCTTTCTACCTCCCTTCTCTCCTAGAGTCTCATTAGTTATTATATCAACCTCTTAATTGGTCTCTTTCTCCCTAAATCATTTTACACATATATACTATTTTTATCTTCTTAAAATGCATCTTCAATCACAACGATACCACATTCATACAACTTTCATGACTCACTATGTCATTTAAGGCCCTCCCAAGCTTACCTCATTCTTACTAACCCCTTATATTCCCACCAAACTCTACTACTTACAACTCCAGTACATCCCCTGCTCTAATCACCCTAATATCTTTGCTTTGTTCATCCGGCTGCCCAAATAATATATTTTATGCTTTCCCTCTCTGAATCCTGTCCTGTCCTCTTCCCTAACACCCAATTTTGTGAATCACCTAACTGTGGATCTAGCTGCCACATAACTGATACTAAATCAATGGCTACAGGCCCTTTCTGTAACAGTAGTTGTGACAACCCTTCAACATGACTTTCACACTGTTTCCCTGCCATAGGGTAGGCTCCAGCTCTAGCCAGCACACTCCTCCCAAATCAAGAGAGCTCAGAAGAAGGCAGTCTTAGTAGCTGCTCCTCCTTTTCTTCTCTCTTCAAGTACAAAGCATAGATTGCCTAAAGGACAAATGAAAAAAGGCCAATGGAGTCAATTGAGCAAGCAGTCTTCGATCATGCCTTTACTGACACTAACCCAAAGCAACCTTCATGGAGAAATTGATACGCTCCTGCCCTTAAGTCTTTTTTAAATGAGAACAGAGATTCAAGTAAAGAGAAATGCAGAGGTTAAGAGCAATGATCTGTGTTCTTTGAGAGATATCAGGAGAACACTTTGCAGATGGGAACCCAATAGCATTTTGGGTCAGGTATACAGTATTTAAAGCAATGAACTTTGTTCTGAACCATACTATACTTAACATGAGCCCAGCAATAGAAACCAGAGAGTAGTTTCTCTAAAGATTGTGGGAATTAAGGATTTTCAAAATGTTTATATAAAACAAAGAGCATAAATAAAACCTATATTTCTATTACTATGAATTTTTAAAATCTGGAAATACAGACTCATGCACATGCATTTAATATGGAATACTCAAAAGCTCCTAATGTGGAAGTAAATACAGATGAACTTCCTTAGGAAATACTATAAAAGGACATAAGGTTAGAGTCCGTTTTTTTTTTTTTAAAGAACATGATGTTGTTTCTGGAACAGCAGATCACAGAGGCTAATCTGGGAAACAGATCCTGAGGTCATTTAATAAACTTAGATAAGCTCTAAGATTACATTGGATCAGTCACATAATAACATTTTTTTATTCTTTTGCAAATGTGAACCATTTATAAGAATGCATTTCCTTTTTTCTATGATTCGTTTTGGGGAAAAAAGATATCTAGATATCTTTCTAAGCCAAAGAAAGTGCAATTCATTAGATCTTAATGAAAAAAGTCCTAAAAATGAACAAGTTGATGTTCTTGGTTCCACCGGCCTCACAGAACATTTGTTTCTTGAAACAAAGAGCATTAAGACTTGGATTGATTTAATATTTCAACAAGCGTTTATTGACTGTCTACTAAGTGTCTGACACGTAGCAGGAGAAAATAGCACTGAACAAGGCAGACATATCTTCTTTCTAGAACTTTACATTTAGCAAGAAAGAAAACAATTAAATAAATAACGAGAAACACTTTTTCAAATAAAATTATGATAATTACAACAAGGGGGAAGTAGGTCTGCAATACCAGACCTATCAGAAGTTTTCCTATGGAAATGACAGTTGAGCTGCAGCTAGGAGGTAAGGGTTAAGCCAGCTGAAAGGTAGCAGAAGTTAGGGAAGATCATCATGTTCTAGGCGAAGAGAACACGGGCGAAGGCCCTGCAGTGGAAAGGGATGCACGTCTCTGAGGCATCCATAGAAGGCCACTGGCTGAAGCACAGTAAATACAAAGAAGAGTGAGGTAAGATGAAGCAGAGTAGACCAGGTCTTAGGAGGTCACAATAAAGATCTTTAATTTTATTCTAACATCCATAGGAAACCCGTCAGGAGGTGAAAACTTAGGCTGTTTCCTCTTTTTAAAAAATATGTAAGCCTATATAGAGGTCTTTTGTACTCATCTTTCTTGCATTGAATTATTTTTCCATAATATATCACTAAGAAATAGACTTACTGATTTATGTGGTAGAAATGTCTTTATGTCTCATATTATGCAAATTACTAGCAATATAACTTCCAGCATTATGATGTTTCTTTTGTACATTTTGCTAATTTTTTAAAGTATATTAACTAAGGTAAGTCTAGATATTTTGTCAGAGACCTCAACAGCTTATTTCTTATTTATACTCTAGTTGTGCTCATTCAACTGTGTTTTTTGGTTGCTCTCAACCCTCTCATCTCCCCAGAAACTGTGTGTCTAGAATCTCTGGGCTCTTAAGGTCTCAAGCAAGACTTTCTATTTAACACTCTATTACATATTTTTTTCAGTCTTCTTTGTTTATACAAAGAAGACTCTGAAGAGTATAAAGAAATAATTCAGCCTATTGGGTATTTTTACAAAAGATTAAAATAAGAGAAAGTGAAAACCCCTGTCAAACCATAAAATTGTAAGATATTAGTGTTATTTGGTGTTTATTTATTATAGTTATTACATTGAAAAGATTGTTTCTCAAGATATAATATTTTATACATAAAGTATAACAGGTTCAGTTTGTTTGGGGCCTTTCTGTATTTAGTATCTATTTATGACTTCATGGGTTTAAACTTGGCAAGGCAAACGAAAATCATAAAAAAAACCTAATTTCACTTGAAACATTTTCCGTAATACTCCTTTTTTCTGTCCCTGTCCCAATTTTTTGTTTCTATGGAAAAACACCAGGGAAAATATTTCAAGTGGTTATTTTAAAAGACAAAGAGGAAGTTAAATGAAGTGAAACCTCTCTTTTGAAATACAGTTAATAACATGATAGAGATAATTCACATCTGAAAACTGACCTATTAATTATAAAGATCAAGGGCTAATACCTCCCCTCATTGAAAAGCAAAAACAATAACAACAATAAAGCTTAGTTAAAGGATAGGAAAATATATAAAACTTTAAGAAAGAAAAGATTTATTTTAAGAGAGGCAGAAGATGAGATATGGTTAAAAATAGTAAATCCAAGAGGAAAAAAGAAAACATGTGAAAGCAAATATTACAGTAAAGAGAATTTCAATTATATAGGAAGAAGAAGAAAAAAATGCATTTTACACATTTTAGTGGTAAATGTTCTTATATAGGGAGATAAAAAAAGAGTAAATATAACTAAATCCATGTAATACATAGAGTATGAAATGAGATCTCTCTCTTTGGAAATGCCAGGAGGATGTTTAATTGTTTTGCACAGCAATTGTGTGCATCCGTGTTTCTCCCTTCTTGGAATCTAATTTGAACATCCATCATTTCTTGCTTCGTATCAGATGGAAGCCTTCATTGCATTACCTTGAACACCACTTAATTGCATGGGAAATCAGAGCAACAGCCTTATAATTACTGTGCACACTACTTGGCATCTTCTTTCTTGAAGATTTTGATGTATATTGAACTTTTCCAGTTTGTATAGACTGTTGTTTTGTTTTCCAAGTTTGTTGACATACTCTTGTTAGAATTAGATTCAGTCTCTGTGGCTTGAAATAATTCTACTAATAACCCATCTACCCCTGGTGATTTATTTCTTCCCAGTAATTTTAGAGAAGCTCCACTTCACTTTCTAGAATTATACATTCTTCCTTATAGGACACTTCAAAGATATTTGCCATTCTTTTATGTATTTTGTATACATTTTCAGTATATTAATTACACTTTCCTTTTATTTTCTCCCGTTCAGATAACATGCTTCCTTTGTTGTTCAGTATTCCTAGTCTAGGTTTGAATTTCCCTTTTAATCTTGAATCTTCTTGTAGAGATCTCTTGTTTTTTCTTTTTCGTTGTTTTCTTCTATCTCCTTGCATTGACCGTTGTAATAGTTCTCTTTGTCTCTATGTGATAATCATTGAAAAATTATGTTCAGGATTGTAACCTCTACTTTTGCCTCTCAGCTGTCTTGAACAATTTTCAGTGTTTCTTCTGTCATCCATCTTAATTTTCCTTCCCTTTTTTTACTTCCTGCACTGCCTTTTTGCATTCATCTCTAATAATATTTGTAGCTTCAGTCCCCAGTTTTTCTGGTTCTCGGTTCTACATTTAACAGTGCAAATCTGTGTTTTATGTGGAATTTAAATCCATTAGGAATGTTATTATGTTATATTTTGGCTCTATAATTCTTTTAGTGCTCTTCAGCTTTACTCTAATGTTTGATATTAGCAGTTTGTGGTCAGTACCACAGTCTGCTCCTGGTCTTGTTTTGGCAGAGAGAATACAGCTTCTCCATGTCCTGCTTCCAATTACACAGTCTATTTGATTTCTATATTGGTCATCTGGTTATGACCGTGTACACAATCATCTGTTCAGTTGTTTGAAGCATGTGTTTGTGATGGACAAGTTGTTGGCTTACTCCTCAAAATACATAACCCACAGGGCTTGCTTCGCCAGCACATGTACTAAAATTGGAACGATACAAAGAAGATGAGTGTGGCCCCTGCACAAGGACGATGCACACATTCATGAAGCATTCCATAAATGAAAAGAAAAACAAATATAACCCCCAGGTCTTCCCAAATAAATTTAAGAATGTCCAGTATCTCATACAAGTTCTAATAGCATTCTGCTGACTACCATGGAGTAACCTACCATTTTGCTTATCTCCTAATCCAGATCACTGAGAAAATGTGTCTAAAAGTGCCTACATTCAGAGTGGCAGTTGTGCTCTTGTTACCCATTGGCAGTACCACTACCCAGAGGCAGGACCCCTGATGACACCAAGTAGCCCAAGACTGAGGAGTCTCGTCTCTAGTCAGGTGTTCTGATGTTTTATATGCAGAGAATAGAAGGCACTGGAGCCAGTACTTTATCATTACCCATATGACCAATGCAGCTATTGTCAACATCTCTAAGATTCTCTTCTTGTGTCACCAATGCCAGCACTTCCAGAAGGACTCAGGGTCTCTTGAGATTTTTCTTATTTTTCATTGCAGATCTTTTACTCTAGGCTGAGGGCAGCCAGGTTGATTGATAATCGAAGTGGCAAATACCAATACACTCCCTTCTAACAATAATATATTGGACTTGACCAAACTTATGTACTTCTATCTTCTCCTAGCTTAGGAGAAATTTGTTGGAAAACAGATCCTGCTGTGCTGTCCACTCCCAGTCTTCTGGACTTAGGCAGAAATTCTTTTATCTTTGGATGGAAGCTGAGATACTTGCTATATTTCCTTAAGAGTTTTCTTCAATTCCTAGGGAATGGAACACTAATATTGGAATCTGAGTAGTTGATAATTTTCATAGCATAATCTCTGTAAGAACCTGAACACAGCTAACATCTACATCAACAGTGTGACTAGAGCTGTTCTTAACAACATCTTTTTCTGTCTAAAGAGTTTTATAAAAGTGCTCAAACTTTTCTTGACGGAATGGCATGCCCCATGTGGCCATGTTTTTTACAAGTCTGTTGGTCAAACTGGGCAGAGTTGGCCTACAACAATCCTCACAAAGAGTCTTGAATGTTCCATTTGATTTTTCTATATGTTACATTAATATCAACCTATGTTTTTAGTACACATAATTGCATTTGAGAAAGTCAAAATAATGCTTGATACTTTGGAACTATAGCTTAAAGGGTTCAGTATCGGCCCTCCAGTTTGTATTTGAATCGTTTGCCAAAAACTTTCTTTGCTGGAAGCTTAAATACTTCTTTTGTAGCTTCATTTGGGCTATTAACTTACAAGACATGTTAGGAGGGGCAGTCTTATGTCAGTACTTTTCAGAAAGTAGCAAAGAAAAAAATTGTAACTTCAGACTTTAGTCTCAGTTCCTGTCATACATTCAGCATATGGGGATTTTTCCGTTTTGGAGGCCGGAAGAACAATGAGGAAGGTTGCATTTCAGTTGTTTCGCCAGCTATGTCAGAAATCTCATACTGTTTTCTCAGAGTATGAAAGAGAATTTCCTACCAATTCTGTTCATGCAACAGAAATCCAGTACATATGTAGGCCATGGAGCACACAGACGCACTCAGCACGCCTCTGGTCACAGGGGCGACGTGTTCTTCCTGTTTACCCCTCTTGAGGATATCAACTTTTCCACACTTCAGTTTCTGGAACTGTTTGATGTCACAGCTTTCTCTGTACCCTCCCTCCTACTTTCCTCCATCACTCGTCTGGAGGGACCATTTAGGGTTCACTCAAAGACTGTTGGTGTCCTAACGGAGACTGGGAGGGCAAGAATCTTACTTTTAGTTCAGATTTGAAATTCTTCCCACACAAAACTCATCTGAAAGAGAGAAGAGATAGAAGATCCAAAATTGAAGGATTATGTAAGCAGGACATCAAAGCAGGAGCGAGAGCCCTTTTGCAGACACAGCCCGAAGTCTTTAACTCGACTTGCGTGCAAACATGTGCAGCCATAGAATGTGATATGGGAGATAGTTCGATCAGCTAATGCCAAGATTGGATTTTAATTCTTACACAGAACAGACTAGGGGTTTGAACCGAACCCTTGCTTCAAGGCCTTTCGTAGAGGAGTTATTCCCATCCTGTAAGGAGGAACTAAGAGGAAGAAATGGCTCCGCAGCTCAGGGAGCTGACATGCAAGCTCCTCGTGGCTTGCACTTTGGGTGAAAACAATTTTTAAATGAGAAATCAGCTCCTTTGGCCTGGTAATTTTCAGAATGGAAACCTATATGATATCAGAAAATCCCCAAATTGAGAACCAAACATAAATAATGGTCCTCAGATGTCAGAGTCTGTGCTTCATCCAGATCCCTGGATCTAGTTTCATTCTTTCTTCAGGTGGGGTGCGGGGGAGGTTGGGGCCCCTCCTTTGGTGTGCTTTCCTATCCAGCACCTACTGGGCATCCTTTTTCAAAAAACTGCCCTCTAAAACACATCCCCCTACCCACAATTTTCATAGCTCTCTAGCCTCAGTTACAACTCTGCGGCATAACTTTTAAACTCCAGAGTCCCCTGCAGCATCAGCCTGAGATAATTTTTTGTGGGACTTTGTCTGAAATCATACGCATATTTGGATTTCTCCTCTTTGCTTTCCTACCCCCACCTTTTGCCAATTTTCCTGGAACACTTCCTTAACAAGCGCTACCACTGAAACCACATCTCAAGTGTCTGGCTCTACCGAACGTGACCCAACACACTCCCACGGGATTCTCTCAGGAAAATAAACAAGCACCTCTAAAGACAAACTCTTTAAAAATTAAGAAAACATACAAGAGAAAATAAATTCCATCTGAGACCAAGTCTGCAGACATGACAACAGAAGTATTGTTATTTTTTATTTTTTTAATTGTTGTTCAAGTACAGGTGTCTCCCCCCACCACTTTCCTTCACCACACCCACCCCCCCGCCCCTACCCTCAACAATTCCCTCCTTTGGCTTTGTCCATGGGTCCTTTATACATGTTCCTTGATGACCCTTCCCCTTCTCTCCATCATTATGGACTTCCCCACTCCCCTCTGGATACTGTCAGTTTGTTCTTTATTTCAATGTCTCTGGTTATATTTTGCTTGATTAGGCTGCACTTATAGGAGTGATCATATGGTATTTATCTTTCACCACCTGACTTATTTTGCTTAGCATAATGCTCTCCAGATCCATCCATGCTGTCGCAAAGGGCAGGAGCTCCTTCCTTTCTGCTGTCTAGTGTTCCGTTGTGTAAATGTACCAAAGGTTTTTGATCCACTCATTTATGGATGGGCATTTAGGTTGCTTCCAGCACGTGCCTATTGTAACTTGTGCTGTTATAAACATTAGGGTGCGTAGGTTCTTTTGGATTGGTGTTTCACTGTTACTAAGGACTTCGTGTAATAGAAAAACAACTTGACAGAATAAGTAAATTATCCAGGATACAGGTGGAGAGAACTGAAAATGAAAGTATGATGGTAAGATTTAGAAACAGCTCAAGTGCCCATCAGTAGATGAGTAAATAAAAAAGCTGTGGTACATTTATACAAAGGAATAGCACTTGGCCATAAAAGAAGGAAATCTTACGTTTTACAATAGCATGGATGGACCTGAATATTATTATGCTAAGTGAAATAAGGCAGTCAGAGAAAGACAAATACCATATGATCTCACTTATATAGGGAATCTAATGAACAAAATAAACTGATGAACATGAGAGAAACAGAGGCATGGATAACATGGAACAGACTGACAGCTGTAGGGGAGGAAGGGTAGGGGGCTGGATAAAAGAATGTGAAGGGATTAGCAAAGACACTATATATATGTATATATATACACACATATATATGTGTGTGTGTATATATATATATATATATATAAAATCACTTTTAATTGTCAAGAACACTATGAGCCAAGCTTTCTCTTTGGGTAATAATATATGTAGTTAACTTTTGAAAGATTAATTTTTTTACTAAATGTCAAATGCCAAAAAGCTTTCTTAGATAACATACATTTCCAGTGTTTGTGTTAAATTTTAATACAAAGCATGGATGGAACTGGAGAGCATTATGCTAACTGAAATAAGCCAGGCAGTGAGGGACAAATACCATATGATCTCACCTTTAACTGGAACATAAGAAACAAAAGAAAAAAGGGGCCCTGGCTGGTGTAGCTCAGTGGATTGAGCGCGGGCTGGGAACCAGAGGGTCCCGGTTCGATTCCCAGTCAGGGCACATGCCTGGGTTGCTGGCCAGGTCCCCAGTGAGGGCCACGTGAGAGGCAACCATACATTGCTGTTTCTCTCCCTCTCTTTCTCCCTCCCTTCCCCTCTCTCTAAAATAAATAAATAAATCTTAAAAAAAAAAAAAGAAAAAAGGAAGCAAAATGTAACCAGAGACGTTGAAATTAAGAACAATCTAAATAATAGCCAGAGGGGAGGTGGGAGGGGACAATGGAGAGAAGGATTTTCAGGAACTACTATAAAGGACACGTGGACAAAACCAAGGGGGAGAGTGGAAGCAAGAAGGGAGGTGGGTTTGGATGGGGTGGGGGGAATGGTGCAGGGAAAATGCAGACAACTGTAACTGAACAACAATAAAATAATTTTAAAAAAATTAAATTTTAAAATAAAGTTAACTTTTTCTGTGTTACTTCTGACCATCTCTATTATATAAATACATTAGAGTGAGATGAGTGAATAATTATTAGGATACTATTAGGCTCATATTGAGCCTATTTTCTCATTTGAAAAATATGATTGGCCCTACCTACCTTATTAGGGTTGGTTCTAGTGAAGCTTAAAATAACAACATACACAAAACACAAGGACAGGCACTTAGTATATGTTATTTTATTCGGTCCTCAGTATTGTAATATTTTCCTATAATTCTTTGTCTTTGATTCAAAATTTATTAAATTTTTAAAAAATATTCTTACAAGGAAATAACAGAGTATATTCTCTGCATTTTATAATTATCATTCATTCTAACAGTTCTTTGTTTTCAAGGGTTTACTTATTAAGACTAGGCCATAACTATATACTAGCTCTTGGCCTGAAACTGTTCTACCTACTTATTCTTGCTATGTCCCTGCTAATTTGCAAAATGTGGCAGCAAAGTCTCTGAGAGTGATAAATCCTAGTTTCCTGAATATTGTTTAATGTATATAGACTTGAAAAGCTGGTGTATTAACAAAAGTCCCCTTACAAAGATTTCAGCTATCCAAAGCTCTGACCATCTGACTCCCCAGGAAAGTGCTTCCCTTTCTGGTAATAGAAGCTGCCCACCCTCACAGACTGTTAGACGTCCTGCCACTTCTCAGCCATTCCTTTCTGAGACTTTGTAATTTTTAATATTCCTAGAATGACGGTAAAGCTCAAATTTTCACAGCTTTTATTCTGCAGTGTTGCTCCCCCTGGTGTTGACTGGATGAGACTGAATACGTATGAGACTATGCCTACAATTTGCGGATTTAACTAACAGGAAAGATTAAACGGAGGAAGAATTGAGTGTGTGTGTGTTACGGTGCCATGGAGTGGGCTCTGGCCCCTGCTGACACCTCAACAGTCCTTGTCAGCTCCTGGCTACGGCTTCTTTTATGGAGTCAATCTATTGTATATTTGGTCTTCCTCTTTCCATAATACCTGCTCTTTTCCCCAGCATTATTGTTTTTTCCAATGAACTCTGCCTTCTCTTGATATGCCTGAAGTTAAACAGCCTCAGTTTTTCACTTGTGCCTCTGGTGAAGTGTTTTCAGGCTTAATATTCTATAGGACCCACTTTGTTTTTCTGGCAGCTTAGGGTATTCGGAGAGCTCTCCCCTAACACCATATTTAAAATGAATACATTCTTTTTCTTATTAGCTTTCTTTATTATCTTCTAGCATTTACGTATTAGACGTATTTCTCAAAGACAGGAAAGAGTCCTATTCACCGCCCACTTATACAGCAGTGAGCGTAGCATTGACTCCTGACAAGTATCCTTTGACCCAAACTGCCAAGAGAATACATAAAATAGAACAAAAAATTGTTAAGACTCTGTCTCTATTTTCATTTTTAAATTTAAAATGTGCTTATAGTAGTACCTAAATTTTTAAAAACATCTTATAAAGCAGCATTATTTAACTAATATGAAAAAATGGAAAAGTTCTTTGTAAATATTTTTACATCCTCCAAGAATGAAGTACATGACTCAGGTACACTTGGAAGAAGCCACTTCACAGTTTCCAGCATAGCAGTGATTCTGACGCTTGTGCCCTCCAGACTTCTGAGTAATGCCTCTGTCCTTCACAGGCTAGAAATACTGACCTGTCATGAATCCCACCATCCTTTAGGGCTGGAGAAAATTTTTAGCAAAGCTTACTTTACCCAACTAGAGCCCTCATGCACTCTCAATATTCAACCCTTCGTTTTAACTCTCTACTTCCACCTTTTCTTCCCCAGCGTCCCTGCATTTCCGCAGCTCCATCCTCAAATTGATCACACTTTGCTCTTTGACTGTCAGGTTGTTGGCTAGAATCTGCACAACTGTCACTTTAGGTGTAGAATAAGGACTTTCCATTTGAAGTAATAGTGATAGTGAGGGACATATCCAACTTTTGTCATAGGAGATCATGTATTATACTACTCAATATGTTAAAAGATACCTATACATTTGAAAGCATTCTATTGCTTTTATAATTCAATCTACAGAAAGTAAATCTTGACAAGATTACCTCGGCTGGTGGGAAAACAGAGGTAACCCAGTGACCTTCAACTATGCCCCAAGGGGCCATGTCAGAATCTCTGGAAGCAGAGTGGTCTTCCAGAGACGGGTGACTCCATGAAGTCACAGGGACCCCAGAGAGGCGCCAAGCTCTCCCTTCTACTCTGTTAACAAATATATTGCTTTTGCTGCCCAGACTATAAAATACAACTTTAAAGTATTTCTTTTATAATAGTGTATCAGTTATGAAATGGATTTTGCTGCTAGTGACAGAGACTGAAAATGAAAGCTACAGAAATGAGATAGATGTTTCTCTATCTTTCACTAAGTGTAGAGATAGACTGTCCAGGGGTGGTATGGCTGTGCAATTATCAGTCTTCTTATCTTTTTCTGCTTTGTTATCCTTAGAGAATGGCTTTTCTGTCATCCAGTTTTCCCCTATGTTTAGAATGGCTGCTTAAGCTCCAGCCATCACAGCCACAGTCCCAAGCAGAAGCAGAGAAGTGGCAGGATAGGCCAAAGGGTACACTCAGTTGTCTTTTAAGAAAATTTTCACCCTGGCTGGTGTGCCTCAGTGGATTGAGTGCCAGCCTGGGAACCAAAGAATCACTAGTTCGATTCCCAGTCAGGGCACATGCCTGGGTTGCAGGCCAGGTCCCCAGTGGTGAACACATGTGAGAGGCAAACACACACTGATGTTTCTCTCCCTCTCTTTCTCCTTCTCTTCCCCTCTAAAAATAAATAAATAAAATCTTAATTAAAAAAAGAAAAAGAAAATTTCCTAGATGTTACAAAATTCTACTCCACATTATTGAGGTGCTAAGTAAGATCAGGGCAGAAAGAGAGAGACTAGATATTGGGCTAAGCAACCAACAGACTTGGCAGCAGAAGGTGATAATGGCACAGCATAAAAAGGCACCCTGAAATCCCTAAATGAATCATGGGTGGACATAGTAGAACGAGCACAGCAGCAGTAACTTTTTTTCAGTGTAGAAGAGTGAACAAGTAATCCCTTTTCATCCCTCCGCATAAAGTATGCAGACAGCTTCACCCATGGATCTGCGAGTGCATAGCTTTATGACTAGGGTCTGGTCCTTCCTCCTAAGAATAAAGTGCTTCATTAAAATGATGTATTAGGATTTTTAAAAATCTGACAGTTAGTGAACATTTTTTTCTTTATTCTCATTTTTCCATTTTTCCTTGGCTTTCCCATCCATTTATTCTTTCATATGTGTTTTAGAGTCATTTCATTTTTGAATTAAAAAATTAGGATTCACAATTTTACTTTGATTTTTAAAACAGGATAATAATACACCTTGGTTCATGACATACTCCTATTGTTTGTTCATGCATCTGTGTCTAGTTATTTAGTTAGCTGGTAATTTTTAATAATGAAATAAGCACTTGCCACCTACCCCCCCAAACAAAATCTAGAACCTTTTTGACAATCTACTGCATCCTCAGGATTCCCTCAGCCCAGGCCACCATCATTGCACTTCTAACTATATTTTTCAACTTTATTATAATTTATTCAAATTTTATTTTATATGCCCAATAAAAGATCCTCAATAATTCTGTGTCATGCAATTTTAAACATATTTATGGCAGAGATTGCTAGTTTCCAACACTAATATCCATTCTCCCTTTCTCCTTTTTTAATAAAACAATATTGGTTTGATTCAAGATGACAAAATTTTCAGTTAAAAAAACATTTTCCAGTCTCCCTTGCAGCTAGGTGTAGCCAGTGGATAATTCCTGATCAATGGAATGTAAGTGAAAGTTGTTAGATGAAACTCCTAGAAAGGTTTGTTAAAGTGGGGACATACAAGGGTACATGTACCATGTGACATTCACCTTCCTGCCTTAGTATGGTGGTGTGATGACTGGAGCTCAAGCAGCCATTATACACATAGAAGGAAACTGTATGATAGAAAAGCCATTCTCTAAGGATAACAAAGCAGAGAGATAAGAAGCCTGATAATTACATAGTCATACCACCCAAGACTGCCTAGCTCTCCTACACCTCTTTTTAGTGAAAGATAGACATCTACCTTGTTTATGAAGCTTTTATTTTCAGCCTGTCACTAGCAACAAAATCCATTTCGTAATTAATATACTATTGTAAAGGGAATGTTTTAAAGTTGCTTTTTTGCCTGGCTGGTGTAGCTCAGTGGATTGAGCGTGGGCTGGGAATCAGAGGGTCCCGGTTTGATTCCCAGTCGGGGCACATGCCTGGGTTGTGGGCCAGGTCCCCAATGAGGGCCATGTGAGAGGCAACCATACATTGCTCTTTCTCCCTCCCTTCTCCTCTCTCTGAAAATAAATAAATTAAAAAAATTTTTTTTTAATTGCTTTTTATAGTTTGTGATTTTTTATGTAGGAAAATTATTTATTATTAAAAAACTGGACATCTCACCCTGGCTGGTGTGGCTCAGTGTTTTGAGTATCGACTTGCGAACCAAAGGGTCCCCAGTTCAATTCCCAGTCAGGGTACATGCCTGGGTTGCAGGCCAGGTCCCCAGTTGAGGGTACAAAAGAGGCAAGCACACATTGCTATTTCTCTCTCTTTCTCCTTCCCTTTCCCTCTGTCTAAAAATAAATAAAATTAAAAAAAAATTGGACGTCTTACCAAACTGTTTTTAGCAACAAAATGTAAAATATAACTGATATACTGATATGAATAGAACATCTGAAAGTGGTATTTTATAACTTCTGATTTTTAAATTGAGGAAATTAATGGTTTTGCTTATTTGTGTTGAAACCAGAGAACTTACTGAGCTTTTTTGTTGTTTTAGTAATTTTGATGTTGAATCCTTGGACTTTTTAAAGTTAGCCATCAGATCATCTGGAAATAGAAATAATATTTTCTCTTCTAATTATTGTATTATCATTTATTCTCAGGATTTTTCAAATTATCTTTATTGGCTCAATTTTATAAAGGCCAGTTCTGCTTGTTGTTAGTTTTTTGTACTATTTTTTTGAGGGAATTCTTTTTTCCCATGCATAGGGAAGTGTAGCCTTGGGACCCCACGGCATTGAGCACGGACTCCACGTGTAACATGGCCCAAGTTGACATGCACGGACCTATGTTAGTGGAAAATAGAATTTCCTGAAAGGCAATTTGGCTAACATATTTCTTAAAAGTTTACTACCTTGCTGAGTCTCTCCCCACTGGATCAAAGGGCTTATGCTAATGAATGCCTGGGATCTTTTCTGCCACAATGTTTACATTTCTTGAGTAATCAGCCTTCATATCTGCCCCTTTGGTGTACCACGCCCGGTCCTGTCTACCACCGGACCTGAATATACAATCTATGCATAAGTTAATGAAGACCAATCTGATGCTCTGTGCCCCAAATCTTCAATAACAACCCCTGGACCTGAGGCTCGGGGCTCTCTCCCAGATGATGAGGGAGAAGTCGCATGGTCCCGGATCCCTTTTCCTGCGTATTTTTGAGTGAGAATTATGTATAAATGCATTCGGTCACGGTCACCACGGATTATGCATAGCAATAATCTGCAACATTGTTTATTTGCTTTGGCTACTCAATTTAAATGATGAGTTCTCAATTTTTGTGACTGGAAGGAAGAAATGAATTTTTCAATTTGAAGTAACACCATCTTTTCTGATTTTAAAGTGATCAGTTCAGTATTTAAATTCAATTGCTCAAGATTTTTCCTCTTACTACTCTAATTCTTCTTCTCCTCCTTCTCCTTCTTTTTTTCTCTTTCCCCTCCTCCTCCTTCCTCTTCCTCCTCCTCTTCCCTTTCCTTAGCGTCAACTTAAATTTCCAAAGAACATATTACATACATATTAATTACTTAAACATTACTTACAGAATGTTACTTATATATTATTCTGAAATCAGAAGAAGTTCGCTAACCTTTGCTTTGCTTTTTCTGATCAGGCTTTTTAATTGCCATCATGGAGCCAGTGATTACTACCGAAATCCACATCCTCGAAACCCTCTTCATTCTATCCTCCAGTCTTTCCAGGCCCTGCAGGCACCTGCCGATTGAGAGCTTGAGAATTTTCACTTACTACCCATTGTTAGAATAGGAGAGGTTATGCTGTAGGAAGAAGGAAAGAAAGACATGAAGAAAAGATGGAGGGAGAAAACTATCTCCAAATCTCAGATACTGAGATAAAAAGTTCACTTCTAACTCATGCTGCATGTCTGTTGAGGTTTTCTAGGGAGCTTGGCTCCATATAGTCACTCAGGAGCCATGCTGAGGAGGGCCCCACCAACCATCTGGCAGTTATGCTCTCTAAGCCAGGGGTCCCCAAGCCCCGGCTGAAACCAGTACGGTCTGTGGCCTGTTAGGAACCAGGCCGCACAGCAGGAGGTGAGCAGCAGGCAAGCAAGCAAAGCTTCACTCACACACAGCCTAGCTGCACGCCGCCACCCCCTGTCCGTGGACACATTGTCTTCCACAAAACCAGATCCTGGTGTCAAAAAGGTTGGGGATCATTGATCTAGGCCATTTGGCCTCCTCTGTCACTCTGGTAGGGGAAGACAGAGACTGTAGAATCAACCGGGGAGGTTTTAGTATCTCAGCCCCCCAAACTGACATGTCACTTATAATCTCACTTTGTTGGCCAAGTTAGGAACACGGTCCCACTTAACTGTGGACTGAGCAACGTATCTTTCATATGTCAGAGGAGGCAGTAAAACTGGGTATTGGATAGAACTGGTAATGTTTATCCTTTGGGCAACTTGTGACTCTGTAAGGTCATCCCCAGGACCATCAACCTAGTCATCGCCCTTAGTCATTGCTGACCTGCCCCTAAGGTGCAATATTACACATTGAACTTCTTTAGGAAGCTTGTGGTCTCCTAGGTCACTTTCAGGAGTCCCAAAAACGGTTACCATATGTTCTCCAGTATTTTCCAGTGTATCTGGAATTTCCATTTTTCTACTCAAAAAGCAGATAGAGAAGAATTTTTTCTTAGAAACCAACTTATTCTAAGCTCTCAAGAATATATCACCTCCATTTCCATCTGTCGTCTCATTAAGCTCTCTTTTTGGAGAGGGGGCAGTATAAATTCAACATTGGTGGTATGTCCTATATTCTTGGAATCTGCTTCAAGTTATACAGGTTCAGATGAGTCAGAATTTCTTTATACATTTTTCTCTCAACAGAGCCTTCCTGCTTCAAATAAAAGCTTTGTTTTCAAGCTTATTTGTTTCTGCTATAGCTTTACAAATGCTCTTAAGCATTTTAATTGGCTTATTTGTCACTTACTGTATCTGCCCCGCTCTTGCAGGCAGAGCATACAGAAAGTTGTTTCCACCACTTGTTTGGAGGATGGCTATGAATACAAAAGTAAGGGTGTGGTCAAATAATTTTTAGAATTTCAATATATTATATAAAGCTTGAAACACTGCTATCATAGTAACTATAATATTTGCAAAGCTTTAAGCACAACTACGTCCCTTTCACTTAAAATGGGATGTTTGTGTGTGTGTGCATGTGTGCGCGACTACCATCCTCTGAAACGCTGGGTTTTAGGGCAGCGGGAGAACTGTCAAGTCCCTAATCAGATTTGCTTGCTGAATTATACATTTTATTTTTTTCCTCTGTAGAAAGTCTTGATTTTGAAAGCCAGATTTACTAAAGTTAATAGGAATTTCTAAATTCCAAAATGCCAAATCTAGTAGCCTTTTACAATGGAGCTATATATATATTGTATATCTGTGACTCAGAGTGAAGAATATTCAGAGAATGTAGCATAGGAAATGTCATAAACTAGGAAAGAATCCGCGATAGGGGAGGAAAGAAAACAAAGTCAAATTCAGAGATTCTTACTTCCTTTCTCACTTTTGAAAAATATTTAAGTGCTCTTACGACAGTAGAAAGCCCAGGTAGGCCAAAAAGAGAGGTAAAACAGGTCCTCTTTGGTACTCTGTAGAAAGACTGTCTCAGGAATACGTCTGCATTATGAAGTAATTACTGCAGAGGAGAACTGTGGTCAAGGACAGTGTGTTTAAACGGAGAGAACATTAGCGATAGCCCCGGGCATTCCACATGCCTTTGAGCATAGTCCTGTTTAAAATGGGCCACATCCAGAAGTTCCCTCATGCTCTCAGTAATAAATAGGATGCCAGTTATTCCCAGAAGATAGACCCAGGTATGTCTTTGGTGAGTGCCTCTGCTGAAGCAGCTCACCTTGCCTGAGGTCATGCTTCATTCCCAGGTAGCCCCTATTCACTGACTGGTTGACTCAGGGGCATAAAAGTCTAGCTCCCTTGCCCTAAGCTGAGACCATTCTAAAGAATCACCCCAGTTCCAGGACTTCGCATGAGGTCAGTTGAGTCCTTTGTTGCTACTATGGCACAGACCAATTTATTCCTTTATCTGGTCCTGTCTTTCTTAGTTCTCTTCCATCCCATAGATGTTGATCCCAAGTATGCCTTAATAAACTCCCTGCTCTCTTTGAAGGGGACTAATCAGGCAACAATTGGTACCAGAAGTGGAGTCCAAGAAATCAAACACCAAGGTGGGATTTTGAAGTTAAACTACTTGCCACCCAGCTGGCAATGACGCCTGCAGCACTGGTAGTAGTTGAAACACAGATATTCATGTATAATGCATCCATGCTTCTGTTAAAACTTTCATTGTTGGTGATCTGAAATGTTTTTTGGCATTTGAGAACTATAGGGTAAGTAATAACTACAAGTACAGAAGAATTGGATGCTAAACTCTACCGACTGTTTGGGAAAGGCTGAGAGTGATTAATTGACAATTAAAAATGAAATCTATAAGCCAGAGGGCATTCTTTGTAGCACACAAAAGATTTTAATCTATATAGATAGTGTCAATGAAAGCTGAGAACCAAGGCCAACGCTTAATAAGAATAGGCAACTCCAAGGTTCTGCTATGCCTGCTATGCCAAGATCAGACCCTGTATGGGAAAGAATGAGATCTCAACACATAGCTGTGGTTATCTGAAATTCTTGAATCTGCAGATACCCCTGCCTTGTGAGCCTCAGAGGAACAGGCATTCCTCTCCATTAAGGTTATAAACTGCCCCCTTCCTCAAAGATTATACTGAAGTCCTCCCTTGTAACACAGTATGAGCCACAGTCAGGATCTGTCCTCACTCCCCTCCTGGCCATCAGGATAATAATAACCCAGCTGGAACATGTTGGAGCTGATAAGGAAAAAAGGAAGGGACTCTATTCCAAAGGAGCTGTAGAATCTAGCCAACTCATGCTAGCAGAAACTGGGAGAATTCATATGGAGCTGTATTCTGAGGGTACTGGATCAAGGTGGGCGGGACATAAATTTGAATAGGAAAGAACACTCTTCTAAGATACAGAATCTAAAACTCTGGCAAAGACCCGAGGAGATGGTGCGAACACGATGCTAGGACGGTTCCCAGAAGTGTGTGGAAAGTGACGGCCCACACTGTGTGAGGTAGAAGTAGCTTCCGAAGAACTTCCTCATAGTCAGTACTATACAAACAGAATGGCTGTGCATAAAAATAACAAGTTCCATGCAGCTAGAGCAACAGAAGCTTACCAAACTGGGACTGTATAGTTATTTGCATGATAATTTAGTTCTGCCTCTCCCAGTAGACTTGAATCTCCATGAGGTCACAGACTATGGGTTTTGTTCTGCACTCCATACCCAGCTGTCTAGCAGAGATTAGTAGGCCCCCAGTAAATATCTGAACAGATATAAACAAAAAAATGAAATTAAAAGAAATTATACATCAAATAAGACTAGACGAGAGAGAGCAAAACTGAATATCTTTGAGATTTTCTTTCTACCTCTGAGCTTCTGATTGTAAAATTTTGATTCCACAAAAAATTTTCCAGAATGTTAGTCAACACCTCAGGGCATTTATATAAAACACTTTTGTTAAATCAATTTTTCCTTTGCCTTTTGTGAAACATGCATATTTTGGGTATAATACCACAGTATGGCGTTTAAAGGAGCCACACACCCTATATGGATTTTGAAGGACCTCAGGAGAGCTCTTGTTTGTGGAACGTGATCAAGAACCTATTTGAAAAAGAACATGTTGACCAAGTTGGTTCTGTGGTACTTGCCTACTTTTAGTACTTCAGTTGGTGATGGAGCTGGGCAAAATGTTATACTAATTGAGATGGGAGATACCCATAGTTTTATCCATGGAACGACCCGAACAGCAGAGATAAGTGCTCCTTCTAGTTATCATCTGATAGCATTTGACCCCTAGATTTATCCTGTACTGGAGCTATTAAGGAAAATGTGTTTCTTATCACATTGCTTATGACGCTAAAGGCCCACCAATGACAACAAAGACTAAGTGTGAGAGGCTCCTGCCATCTTGGGAAAGTCCCTACAAGGAGCAACGAGACAGAAGAGTTAGTTGTGGCTTGTCTCAAAGTAACGGAAATTCTGCTACTGGTTGGTTCTTCTCCACGGATTTGAGCAAGGAGGAACTTCCTGGGAGTGGTGACTCCTTCTCACTTTCCTCCCCGCAAAATAAGGTTTAGATTAACTGATCAAAGTTTTTCCCCCTAATCCCAAGTTTTTAAAGTTGTTGGTTTGTTTTCCTCAATTCATGTGTTTCTATTACATTCTCCATATGAAAAAATCATCATAGTTTTGCTACCGTGGGAATGTCTTGTTGTTTAAAACAGATGTTAATGACAATTTGATTAAAAGGAAACACCAGAAAAGTCAAAATGACTGTGGGAAAGAGTGTGAATACTCTTTGGGGTTAGAAAAACACAACTATGTTGTATTGACACACTTGGAGGATGAATGTAAAAATTCTTCCTTTGGCTGTCGGTTCATGTGAAACAGACTTGTAAACCAGTCCCAACAGTTTCTATACTCAAGAGACATTTCCTTAAATGATTGGTTTTAAAATTCTTCTGGAGAGGGGTAGTAAAAATATTATTCCCAGTTATCCTAGACTATTCCCTCACACCCCTTTTTATTCTACACCTGAAGTACCAGGTAGTGTATACACTGGCCTTAGTCTACGGGTGTAGAGAAAGGAAAGGGGAGAGCCCAGATGGGGCTAAATAAAATACTTGCTAAGGACATAGATTCTGCTTAGTCTTCAAAGATCCCCTTAATTGTCCTAGATCAGAGACCCTTCACTTCAGTCAGGATGTGACCCTTTGGGGCTGTGACTCATTTCCTCCATTTCAGCTCCATGCCACTGAGCCTCTCCTAAGGTCTTCTGAAGACATGTAGGTTTTCTACTCTTGAGAGATTTTACTTGATCTAGTCATGGATTTTTCCCCCTTGTACCCCCTTAGCCAGCTTCTCTCCAAGTTGAAGGATATAAGTATGTAGTATTTCTCAGGATCTTGTCAGTTTTCTTTTGGTTTCATGAAGAGGCTGCTAGGAAAGGAGACTGGTCACCTCAGGTTCTTTGACTTCTATTTTCAAAAAACAAAATTTTTGACATTTTGAAATTAATGCCCTAATCTGGTTCTGTGATTGGTTTCTTCTGGTGAATCCTTAGCTTTGGTTATCATTATGACTTTTGCCTATTTTCCTTCGGGTGTGGCACATGAGACTCCAGGCCACTACATCACGATGCTATCATAATTTGCAAATATTCCTACTTTATTGTTCCCATGAAGGAAATCTCAATGGAGAATTAAGGCTTTAGGGAGAGCTTAAGCAGAGGACACAAAAGAGAACCATGAGCCAGTAATAACCTGCCTAGAGCATAGTTCTTGAATAAGATGATAAACTGAGGTATCTAATTGTCTTACTCATCATTGCTTCTTACACAGAAAGGGAAAAGCAAAAGCAAGTTCATGTGTTAGAATGTTTAGAACTCTCCCCATCAACACTGTATTTTGGTACACTTGGGAAAATCCACATCACATAAACAAAGGAAAATAAAGTTATGGGCAATTATCAGTTGAGTTTAGGCAATGGGTGAGCTATCTGCTCATTATCAGGCTTAGCTATTTCCTGTGACTAAATCCATTGGATAATTGCCCAATACACTCCTAATTTAGTTTGCCATGAATTTCCAAAAAATTAGAATGTAATTTATAATTTAAAAGTCTCATGTATACACACACACACAAGGAAATGCACACACAGAGAAAAAGACTTTGAAACTGGGAACACACAGTGCACCTTTATACAATACTTTTACTTCTTCAAAAACAAATTTTATCATAATTCCTTGCTTAATGACATGTGGATATGATTTATAAGTAAATCAACCCGTAAAAATATTAAATTATGAAATCATGAGCATGCTAGAAGCTTTGCTTAATTTCTAAAAGAATTCTAAAGATCCTTTCAGTGAGTAATTTTTTATTTTCAGGTCAATAAAAGGATAGGATTGACAGAATAAAATTTGCAGAAGTAGCATTGTATTTTGAAGACTATTCAAAATAAGACTTTAACCTAATTCTTAGAGGCAAAACTAGTAAATTGAAATATAGTTATAACTATGGGCAAAATACCACACAAATAGCTCTGGAACCAGTAACCCCACACAAAACAGAGGTTCCTAAATTTAACTAAGAGTCTGGCCAACTACTGTTCTTTATTCTTAAAACTTGCCCATAGCCATTTGCAAAATAATCTGTATCAGCAAAAGAAACTATTGCAATCATATTTGGGACCTACAAAATTATATTTAGAACCTACTCAATTATATTTAGGACCTCTAGATTTGCAGGTATCAATGACTTGAACATTATTTATTGCACAAGTTAATGAAAGCACTAGCAAGCTTTAAAATTGTTAATTGGACTGCAATGGCTTTGAAAAGTATTTAATATCTAGTGATCTGTGGGAACCCTGTCCTTTTGGTTTACAAGTATTTATTAAACACCTATTTTATAGTAAGTATTTAAGGTTCAGTCTCTCCAATGATATCTACATTTCTTTCTCATATTAATGTTGTGCTCTGTTCCTAATGTCAACAAATCACTCACTAAAAGCACCTACTATGTTTTCTCTTTAGAATATGCACAACCAAGGGTGGGTAGGGTCAAGGGTGGCAAGTGGGGGTGGCTGGGGTGGGGGGAGTGGTGGTAGAAAAATAAAGACAACTGTACTTGAACAACAATAAAAATAGTTAAAAAAAAAAAAAGAATATGCACAACCAAACTGAAAACACAATAAAAGTGAAAACATAAAAAAACAGTAAAGTTATTTGACCTAAATGAGTGATATACCATACACATTTTATTGTTGACTTTATAAAATGTTGCATCTTAAAATAACAACTCAATTTTGAAATAGATGCTGATTCTCCTTCATTAGATTGTATCTTTCAGTTTTCATACCATTGGTGATGGTAAATATCAACAAACATTTTCTGTAAATTACACATTTTTTATGAATTTTCTTGTTAATTGGAAATTAAGTATTTAACTCTTCAATGGATATGCACTTTTGTATTTTGAAGTTCACCGTTGCCTAAAAAGATTTATGACAAAATATTAAAGTGTTATCAAGTAATAAAATAGAAACAAGTAACTGCAGATAGCTACCATACAATAATGACCGAATCATCAGAGGAAAGGTGTGCAGACCATGCCGTATGGACCTGCATGGAGACAGCTCTGCCTATAGTTGCCTGCGTGTACTTCATGGAAACTTAACCACAATGTCCTACAGTTCATCCCAATCCAGGCACCCTAACTGGGAGCCTGGCAGCTTCCTGCCGCTCGAAGGCAATAGCATGACTCAGGATGTAACTGGAAGGTCTTGCAAGTGGTTGACTAGGGCAGCAAGTTTGAACATGTCTCCACTGCCACCAGAGAGGGCAAGAGTTCGCTGTCTTTAGATGCACCTTCAATCATTCTGCATACTGCAACTTAAAGAGAAATGTGAGCCCTGGTTGGTGTGGCTCAGTCTGGTTGGAGTGAAGTCCCGTACACCGAAGGGCCAATGATTTGATTCCTGGTCAGGGTACATACGTAGGCTGTGGGTTCGATCCCCAGTTGGAGTGTATACAGGAGACAACTAATCAATGTTTCTCTCTCACATCAGTGTTTCTCTCTCTCTCTTTCTCCATTCCCTTTTCTCTAAAATTCAATGAACATGTCCTTGAATGAGAACAAAAAAATAAAATAAAAAAATAAAGAGAAGTGTGGGTTGCCTTGCATGTGGGGTAGATTAGGAGAAGAGAAACAGGCTGTCGCTGGATGTCTTTTAGACTAGATCATATGTTAAAAAGAACCTTCACTGCACACGTATCTCACACTATCTGATGAGAGCGCTGCAGAAGCTAGAGATGAGAAGTGGCAGTCTAACAAACTGAGGCTGGGTTATTTTAATACAATTATATATACTAATGCTAATTTAGAAAATTTAAACTCTGAGACAAATGCCAACCCAGACAGAAAACAGGGACAAGCGGTACAAACTAGGGTGTTCCAGGAAAACCAGAGTATACAACTGTATCTCTTACTTAGCACTATGATTATGAACTCTTCTAGGCCTTCTGGTGTTCGGCCCCTAAAGACCATTTCAGAGGCCGTAGCAGCACTGCATGATCCCTTCCTTCTTGTTCCCAGAACATCTGGAGCCCAGATTATACTTTCAGCCCTTGAGATGAACATGTCCCTATATGTATAAGGACCTTTGGTTGCAGATGACAGAAACTTGAGCTAGCTTAAACAAAAATTGCAACATAAACAGCAGCAGCAACAACAGCAACTACAAATAATATTTCCCGGAAAGCTATTAGCACAGTTTGCAGAATTAAAGAAGAGGAGCCAGGTGTCAGGACACCAAGGGTCAAGGCAGCTGCAGGGCCCTCAGGAACTAGAACGAGGAATCCAATGTCATCAGGGGGGTGTGTCTGTGTGTGTCTACCTCTCATTTCTGCATTTTTCTGTGTATTGGGTTTATTTCCCTCATTGTGAACCAGCTTCTTCCACATGGCTGGTGTTACGGCCAGCCTACGGCAGCTGCGGGTTCACATCCTTCCAGCTCCACTATAAAGGAAAAAACCTTCTCTTAATTTAAATATCACAGATAAATCTACTTAAGAAATAAAATACCTAATTATATCAAATTCAATGTTACCATTATCATTTAAAAGACAATAAACACACTTTCCCTGAACCTTGGAATCACACAGATGTTCATAGCTATAGGACCTCAAACAGAGTTGTTTTATATCCTCCACGTATTCTGGAAGCTGTAAAATGAGATAATAAACCAAGCCAAGTGCAAATAAACAGATCTCTAGGAGCAGCATTCAGAGACTGAGCTTGTTTCCCACCATTCTCATCCTAACCTTAGGGATTTAAAACAGAAAGGTAGTGGTGATACAAGACAAGCACAAAGCTGATTGGTTTTTGTATTCTCGGTTTTTCTAAGGATTGTTTATAAGTATATGTTGTATGTTTTTTATCAATGTGCTCTGCAGGATTTTATCACTTTATTAAAAATTAATTCTTGCCTGGCTGGTGTAGCTCAGTGGACTGAGCGCGGGCTGGGAACCAAAGGGTCCTGGTTCAATTCCCAGTCAGGGCACATGCCTGGGTTGCAGGCCAGGTTCCCAGTGGGGATCACATGAGAGGCAACCACACATTGATGTTTCTCTCCCTCTCTTTCTCCCTCCCTTCCTCTCTCTCTAAAAATAATAAATAAAATATTTTAAAAAAATTAATTCTTAACCAGGACTTCTGGCCAAGATGGAGGCATAGGTAGACACACTGTGACTCCTCCCACAACCAAAAGGACAACAACAAATTTAAAAACAAAAACAACCAGAACTGAAAGAAAATCGAACTTTATGGAAGTCCGACAACCAAGGAGTTGAAGAAACACTCACCCAGATTGGTAGAAGGGGTGGAGACAGGCAGCCAGGTGGAGAGGATTCATGGCAAGGCTGCGACTGATGGGCAGGGTGGTGGCTGGCAGACCAAGCAAGGTGGCGGATTGCAGACTGGGCAGCCCCGTGTTCGAGTGCAGATAAACCGGGAGGAACAGCTGGGAAGCGAGATAGACCAGGCAACCCAGGGTTCCAGCTCGGGGAAATAAAGCCTCAAAGCCTTTGATTGAAAACACCTGTGGGGGTTGAGGTGGCAGCAGGAGAAACTCCCAGCCTTACAGGAGAGTCCATTGGAGAGACCCACAGGGTCCTAGAATGTACACAAACACACCTGCCTGCGAATCAACACCAGAAGGGCCCAACTTCATTGTGGGTAGCAAGGGAAGTGACTGAAAGCTGGCAGAGCAGAGCAAGCGACACTGTTCCCTCTCAGACCCCTCCCCCACATAGAGCGGCATAATGCAGCAACATGGGTTACCCCACCCTGGTGAACACCTAAGGCTCCACCCCCTTATATATAACAGGTGCGCTGAGAAAAAAAATGGCCCAAATGAAAGAATAGATCAAACCTCCAGAAAAACTACAACTAAGCAACGAAGAGATAGCCAACCTGTCAGATGCATAGTTCAAAACACTGGTTATCAGGATGCTCCAGGAACTCTCTGGGTACTTCAACAGCATAAAAAACCCGGGCAGCAATGAAGGTTGCATTATGTGAAATAAAGAAAAATCTACAGGGAACCAATAGTGATAGGAAGGAAACCAGGACTCAAATCAAGGGTTTGGAGCAAAATGAAGAAAGAAACATTTAATCAGAGCAGAATGAAGAAACAAGAATTAAACAAAATGAGGAGAGGCTTAGGAACCTCCAGGACATCTTTAAATGTTCCGACATCTGAATCATAGGGGTGCCAGAAGGAGAAGAGGAGGAGCAAGAAATTGAAAACTTATTTGAAAACATAATGAAGGAGAACTCCCCCAATATGGCAAAGGAAATAGACTTTCAGGGAGTCCAGGAAGCTCAGAGAAGCCCAAAGAAGTTGGATCCAAGGAGGAACACACCAAGGCACATCATAATTACATTACCCAAGATGAAAGATATGGAGAGAATCTTAAAAGCAGCAAGAGAAGAGGAGACAGTTACCTACAAAGGAGTTCCCATTGGACTATCAGCTGATTTCTCAAAAGAAATGTTACAGGCAAGAAGGGGCTGGAAAGAAGTATTCAAAGTCATTAAAAGCAAGGACCTATATCCAAGATTATTCAGCAAAGCTATCATTTAGAATAGAAGGGCAGATAAAATGCTTCCCAGATAAGGTCAAGTTAAAGGAGTTCATCATCACCCAGCCTTTATTATATGAAATGTTAAGGGGACTTACCTAAGAAAAAGAAGATAAAAAATGTGAACAGTAAAATGCCAAAAAACTCACGACTTTCAACCACGGAACCTAAAAGAAACAAAACAAACTAAGCAAACAACTAGAACAGGAACAGAATCACAGAAATGAAGATCACATGGAGGGTTATCAGCAGAGAAGGGGGAGGGAGAAAGTGGGAAAAATGGCACAGGGAATGTAAAAAAATTAATTAAATCTTAACCGTACTTTTACTAAACAAATACTTTCTTCACAATTCAAAAGCAATGTATGCACTGTAACAGAATAAAGAAAGGAGGCTATTAAGGTATAGCAAAAGAAAAGCACGTTTTATTGGCTTTGAATCTAACCAAATCATATAACCTGACCATATTTAAGCCTGGTTTCCTGTTTCCCATTCAAACAACACTACTGAAACATCCCCTTTCTCTGTCTGTTCCATAGCGTATATAATTCTAGATATTATGGTGGTTTTAAAAGTCTTGGCAGAAGTTATATCAACAAGAAAGCACTAGTTGATTTCCTGGAAAAAGAAGAATTAAACACACATACACATACATATTTTTCTTTGCAGCCCCCTTCCCTAAATCATCTGTTTAAGAAAAGTGTTTGACCTTAAGTAGTAAATCGATAAAACTCAGTTTTTTCAAGTGGAATTACACTTTTTGAAACTTAAGGATACTCTGGAAAATGCAAAGATATTTTGAAGTAGTAATTACATAGAAAGCAAAATGCTTTTTTTTTTTGCTTTAACTCATTTTATTTACTGTCATTGGTTTTATTTAGCAGATGTCACAATGTAAGTAATTTCTACTTTTTTCCTTTTATTGTTCAAGTACAGGAAAATGCTTTTTAATAAATTATATTTGCAATGAAATGTTTCGTTTGAGCACTTTTTTATTTCATCATACTTCGTAACTATTTATAACATCTTGACTCAGAGTCCCAGCGCCACCATTAAGTTGATGAGTGACCTTGGGCAAGTTAGTTAATCTCTAAAAGTTCTTTCTCTGAGTAACAGGAACACTATTAGCTTCTTTAGAGAACTGTTATAAAGAGTAAATAAGATGATATACAGACAAGCACTTGAATTGCTCAAAAGGCTTTGCTGCAGATTGAAGTCTGTAGCTCAAAAGATAGCTATCAAAAGTTTGCGTAGGTGAATCCTGATAACATAAAAAAATCAATCCTTTCCCATTCTTTGAGATATGTGGGTTGTGGGACCCTACCGGGCTCTGATAATACAATGATTAAAATCGCATTTTTCAAAGAATCACAAAATACCTCCCTGAAGCTTTCTATTTTCATCTATATTTCAAATATTTTTCTGTTAGAAGGGAGCACACCTTCAGTTTCATAGGAGTATAATGAAGTTACCATATTTTTCGGACTACAAGATGCACTTTTTTCCCCACGAATTTGGGAGGAAAATGGGGTGCATCTTATAGTCCAAATGTAGCTTACCTGGCTTATATTGGTGAAATATTATGATTTATGTTATTAAATATTTTACCACATTTTTTGCTTCAAAAATTTTTTTTTCTATTTTCCTCTAAAACCTAGATGTGTCTTATTGTCTGGTGCATCTTATAGTCCAAAAAAATACGGTACATAATAACATAGGTTATCTCCTGGAGACAGGTAAACTGCTTCTCTATTTTAATTTGCTTTGGATGGTTCATTGGTCTACCTAGTTCATTAGATAAAATTGCTAATTTTTAACATCCCTGTGATTCAAAGTGGCCGACAAGGGTCGTGTCATTATGTTGAAAGGGATTGTAAGGTAACTCATTGCATCTACCTGCTCTAAGTTTGATTTTGCTTTTGGTTTGTGAAGTATAGTCTTTAAATTCTAGCTCATGGTAAAGCTCATGGCAAGGCCTGAATGCAATTCACCTTTGAATTTTCAACGACTAGCTTAGTTCCTGAATGTGGACCTTAATATGTGGCTGTTGATCTGAACTGCACTAGAGCACATCTCAGTCTTCCTTATTTTCTCTTGTCCCCAAGACTTTGTGTTGGCATAGGCAAGTATGACATGAAGAGGATGCTAAACTGAATACCACACTGGACAATTTTAATCAATTTATAGAATTTTGGTATTTAATCTTCTTTTCCTTTCCTTCCTTCAAATAATGGCATGTAAGGATTTCTGTTGTTAAATTATAGCCTTAAACCAGCCCCTCGGCACCAGAGAATTGAATTAAATCTCTTTTAAGCGAGGAAGCCATTCATGTGGGAAGTGTCATTCCCATGGGATCTTTTGCACCACTGCTCAAATTTAAACAATATATTTAGGGAAAAGAAAGAACGTGGGAAAAATATAATAAGTTTTTCTTGTATGTTTGTATAATTTCTACTTTTTGGCCACGAGGAGTAATATGTAATCAATGGCTTCACGGTTTTCGGTGCTTGGTCCCAAGCCAAGTTGAAAAATAGCTCCTCTCCCACTGAGGATCATCCCAAGGCTTCAGTGTCTCCTTTGTGTTGTGAGAACCACATCCCAGGAGGTTTCCCTTGTTCTGAACCGAGGGACGTGGACGTGCAGACCTGAGCACTGTGGCCTGGTCATTAACACTCCCCAGCTGTCTCAAGACATGGGATCTCAAAATAAAAGTGATGTGAAACATCCCCAGACCTAAAAAGTCACTCTATTAACACTGGGGCATGAGAGAGGAAAGAACTTTCTGTGACTCCAACCTATAGCTAAAAGGTCAGAGCACTTCCTGAAGCTATTGCTTCCAAATGGGTGAGGGGCGAACTTGGGCTGTCGGTTGTCAGCAGTCTCCAGAGATCCAGGTGTGGGAGCAGCTGTGGGAGCATGGGACCTTTGCCCGTGCTTTGCCCTCCGAGTCATTATCAGTGAGAGCCTGAGACCGGAAGAAGACTCTACTTCAGACAAAAGTATTTTGTTCAATTATTATTTTCCCATCCAAATTTAGGTCAAGAGCTAGGTTAATTTTTTATGGGAATCAAAATAAAATTAAGCTTGGTGGTTAGAGTGGTCAAAGTAACCAAACTGACTGTATCCTTAATAGGATAATTTTATTTTACAGATTAAACTGATTTGTTCTTTATAAAAGGAGTAAAAGGCTCAGTGTGTAACGACTTGAAATATTCAACCTCTACTTATCCAGACCTAGGGTATGTATAAAGGGACTCAACACTAGTGTTTCTTTTTAATCTATTTTTATCTTAATTAAAATCAAATGAAATTGAGTTCATTGCAGACCAGATTGAAACTAGAGGTGAGTCCAGAAGCTGGGACACCTCTGGGCTATACACGTTCAAGAATCACTGGACTATCTGATTTTTAGTACACCTGGCCTTGGTACAATACATAGAAATATACATATATAAATATATACATTAGTGTCTATTTTCTCTTAAAAAGTTTTTAAAAGGGAGGCAGGGTAGTGAGTGTTGTGAAAAGACTATGAGCTTAGGAATCAAAGCTAAGTTTGAATCCCAGATGTGGTACCAGCTAGTTGTGATGTTGGTCAAGTAATTTTATCTTCCCTAGCCAAACCTCTAAGTCAGCAACAATGTGGCAATACCTACCCCATCGAGTTGCAAAGAGTAAATGATAATATATATGTGAACATCCTATAGTGTCTATATACATGTTAGCAGCCCAGTTAAAGTCAATTTCCTTCCTTACTAGGCAATTCAAGATATTCAAGATATTAAACATTTCTCAAATATTAGGCATCTCTTTATTACATCTTAAATTGTGTAAGTCATATTTTGAACTAGGCCAGCTGTCATATATTTTGGAATTTCATTCTAGTGAGTCCATCATTGATTCAATCATATTTAAAAGGAAAAAAGTCATCATAAAAGTGACTCATCCTTCAAAACGAGTGGCAGTTTCTAAGTGAAGACTAAGTGATATTCAGAAACCTTTAATACTGAAAAGATTATGGTATACTATCCTCCTTACCCCTCACTTATTTATTCAGTCATCATTTAACAAATATTTATTGCTTACCTACAATATGCCAGGCACTATTCTAGGCACTGATAGAGAAGTTATCGAAAAGACAATAACCTCTACTCAAGTGACGTTTATATTTTAGCACAGGAAATAAATAACATAATAAATATTGTAGCAAATGCTATACGTGCTTTGGGAAAAAATAGAGAGTCAGGTAAGATAGGTGGGCTACTGGGGCCAGCGATAAAGTTTGACATTGTACATTGAACCTTCAATATACTCCTCCATGTGAGAAATGAAGAAAGCAAGGAGATGAGAAAGGAAGCCACGTAAATACTGAAGGGAGAGTCTTTCAGGCAAAGGGAATGGCCAGTGCAAAGTCCCTGAGGTAGGCATGCCTGTGCTGCGTTTGAAGTGAAGCAAAGAGGCGAGCATGGTTGGAATGGCGTGAGCGTGGAAGAGTACTACGAGTGACCCCAAAGGTGTAATGAGAGACAGATCTTATTGACCTTGTAGTCTATTGTAAGGACTTTGATTTTATCCTCAGTGAAATGTGAAGCCACTGCAGCATTTTGGGCAGAAGAGCCCAAACAGAACACAAACTGACTTGCATGTTGACAGGACCACTCTGGCTGCTCCGCTGAAAACAGGTTGCAAGGCAGTCAGAGTGGAGGGGGCGATAGGTTGGAAGGCTACTGCGATAATTCAGGCGAGAGAGGATGACTGAACCAGGGCGGTGAGAGTGGAGGTGGTAAGAGATGGTCAAACTCTGCATAGATGAAGTTAGAGGAACCCACAAGACTTCATGACCGTTTGGAAATAGAGATGTCAAGAATGCTTTCAATATTTTCAGCCTGATCAACTGAAAGGATATGGAGCTACCATTAATTGAAATAAATGAGTATGACAGAGGAGGTTTGGAGGTAGGAAGAACATTTAGGCACATTTAAAATTTGTATTAGACGTTCAAGAAGAATTGCTAGATAAACAGTTAAACATACGACAGAATTAAGAGAGGAGGTCTAAGCTAAAGACTACATCTATGAACATTGTCATCATAGAGATGAGGGCTGAATTCAGATGACCCATAACCACACATTCCATAATTTTGTGGAATTTAAATATAACACAATTAACAATCACTATTCTTTTGCATCAGATTAGCCTTAACATAATCCAGCAATTCATTTTATACACTTGAATCTTTTGGACTCTACTTAAAATTTGGATGTTTTACTTATATTTAAAACTGTAAACCTGCATGATATCAGTAAGGAAGATAAGAGAAAGAGGTTACTTGATGTAGGGGCATTCCTGCATCAAAAGATTAGAAAATTAGGGAGAAGTGGGAAAAGAAATAGCCAGTGAGGGAGAGGGAAAACCAGGAGTTGTCAGTGCCTGAAAGCCAAGCAAAAAGGAGTTTCCAGGAGGAAAGAGTGACCAGCTGCGTGCAATGCTGCTGACATGTCCAATAAGATGAGACCTACAAATAAAAATTGGATTTAGCAACATGGAGACGAACTTTTCAAACACACCATTAAAAAATTCAAAGTAAAAGAATATATACTACAAGTTAAGGAAGAAACAAAATTCTGATTTGTACATTAAGATTACTTTGATTTTTTTTTAATTATTAAAGTTTTTTAAAAACAGGGGACAGGTAAGTCCATTGTTAGTGGTTAAGGAATATACTTAGTCTGTGGTTTAGATCACCTAACACTGGAATGACTGATCCATTAAATTATTCACCATACTGAATTAAAATGTAAAAGTATAGACTTTGTGCCAGGAGCATCATCTTTACCTCCACAAAATCCCTTAGTTATAACTAATAGTATTTCAAATAAATTTTGAATAGAAATTTTGAATATATCAGAAATATATCTCTAGACTTCAGGCAAAGGTCCATTCCTGTTTGAACAACATTAGATACAACAGTTTCAAATATCAAATAATATAAATCACGTGTTGGAGTCTGTTAGAAAATAAATTAATTTGTCCTCTAATGAGTACATACTTAGAGCGCCATCTACTGTTTGGTAGTAAAACCGTAGCATATTGACAAATTAGGATAAAGATATAATAGTTATCTTTTTTTACTATCAAGAATCCCTTTTTGTAAATCAGACATTCTATGTAACAACACTAATTTGAAGAATATATTCCATTATTTCAATAAGATTCTCACTGAAAAACTATAACATGCTACAAATCACTCCAAAACACTTAAAAATTTTATAAACTGTAACAAAAGCTCACTAAAGTGTATGTAAGTTTGTATGCATGCATACATATGCATGCAACAAACTGCTATATGAGTAAGTGCTTAAAAAATTACTTTCTGACTAGCAAAAAATTAACATGGTTGTTTAATAAAAACTGTTTTCCATGCAGTGGAATTTGTTTACCACTAACGTATTTTTCAAAAAGTCTACAAATGATTTCAGTTTTTATGGAATGTAACTCATTTTTTCCCCTCATCATTTTAACATGGTATATTTATTATAGAATTATCTTTAGAGTATATTGTTAAACCCCCCAAAAAATAAGGTAGAGAAAATTTTGTGTGACTTACCTAGGAAAAGAGAAAGGATATATATCTTATTATATGTAACATATATAATATATACATACATATGTGTTATTTATAAAATAAACAGATAAATTATAAAAATATTAAAATCAGTATCCTTTAGAAAGAGGAACAGATTAGAGGAAGCAGAAATAGAAGCAAAGCTTCCTTAACTATACTTTGCTCAGTAGATTCAACTACGTAATTATAAAGCACAATTAAATATGAAAAGTAACTTCAATAAATAAGGTGAAAGGAATGAAAAGTTTAAATAGTGTGAATAAAAAAATTCTTACAAAAACATTGTAATAAGGAATACATGTATCCTATAAAGTTAAGATACTAAAAAAGTCATTTTTAATAGAAACCGAGAATTGGGAGAATTCTGTGGTCCTGCAAACTTTGGCACGTTGAGGAGACTAAGGACCAGATTTCTGTAGCTGATGTGTGTTTACAGACTCTCCTCCTCAGCTTCGATTTGAATTCATGTATTATCATTTAATTTCAAATATTATTGGGCCTTAACAAAATGTTATATTCAACATTTTCTCTTCTTATTCTCCCTTTATTTTTATTTCCATAGGAATCAATACAAAAATATTATATTCATATCATAAGAAGAATTTATAGACTTCACTAGACTATAGGTCTGTGTTTTCGTAAAAGCAGAAGATCATTGCTTTTACTGTTTAGTTTTTTTTCTATGTTTTAATCATTCTGTATCTATAAGGAAATTGAGTGTCATCTTACCCATCAATGCTTTAATTATTCTACAATTAGTTTATAGCATAAAAAATAGTTAATTTTAAACGTGAGATTAGAAAGTTGCAATGAAGAAATTGTAAGTGCAATTATCCTGATGCTTTCCTCTCTCTCCCCACCTCCCCCTCTCTACCTCCCTTCCTCTTCCTTTCCTCTACCCGACTGTTTGTTCGGTCACTCAGCAAATATTTATTGAATTCCTGTATGTGCAGGCTCTGCACGTACAATGGCGAGCAACCTTTGGCCAATTGCAGTTAAGTTTGGATCGTGGCAAGGAGAAAACAAAACAACAGTATATAAACTGAAGGTACTAGAAATTTTTATTTCATTTTTACTTCAACCAGCTGTTTGTCAACTCACATTAATACTCTCCATGTGTTAAAGAAAAAAAAATGAGCTCTTGAATTCACCTGTTTCCTATTAGCAGGTTAAAAAGAGGGAGAAAGACTTGGGAAGAGGTCCAGGGCCAGAGAAAAGTGGGGATGACAGCGAAATGCGAGTACCTGTCATGTTGATATGATAGCATATAGTGTCCCACGCCGACCTGTCCATCAGTAGGGCGCATTTCAAAAGGCTGTGTATGCCTTGATTTCGTTCTTGATGTTTGAACTGGATGTCATTTGTTTCCTCTTTAAATACCAAACTCCATTATTTATCCTTTGGTACTCACATTTCACCACCCACTTGCTGTTAAATCTATTTGTATAACACCCTCCAATCATTCCTTGAGCACAAAATCCATCTCTTACTCATTCTAGTGTTCTCTACATAATAAGAGCTTAATAAATATTAATAAGATTAAACCTTAAAAATGTATAATTAGCTAGCCTATAACCAACTGTTACACAAATCAAACTGACTTGTTTACCACCCACAGTCATTTAAAAGCTTGGAATATAATATACACACACATCATATAATCTTTATATCTGATGTAATGAAACGTTGCAGTCTATAAATTATTATAGTTTCTAAGGGATCACATTAAATTTAAAAGTCACTTCCTGAGTGCGCTCAAACAGATTGCATTTCAATAAAATAAAATTCTTTTCCAGTTTACTGAGCCATCTTTTATCTTTAATTCATAAACTTTTATGAGGAAAATAAAAGTCGCGATAAAAATTCTTTGGTTACCTGAAACCTACTAGAAGATAATGCCCACCCACCTGTGTGAGGCACATAAAAGGGCACTTGTGTTTGAAAGATCAAATCAAAAGCAGACAAAAAAGATGAAAGTAAGGTTTGTACAATTTGTTTACTTACCAAACAGAATGAAATTAGAAAACCTATCATATCATCCAGAAATGGACATATACAATAATCACATTTTTTTAACCATCTTTAGGGAAGGCTTCTTCACAAATTTTCTGCAAATTTTTTGCAAACAATGCCTGTAAATAAAGTTAACAAAAACTCAAAGGAAAGTGGCCCTTTGTGATGTAGATAGTCAGAGAAATAGTCCAGACTATGAGAACACCAGAACAGGAACAGAATCAGAGAAATTGACATCACATGGAGGGATTTCAGTGGGAAGGGGGAAGGGAGAAATGGGGAAAAAAGGTACAGGGAAGAAGAAGCATAATTAGTAAGCATAAAATAGATGAGAAGAGATAAAAAAATGGTATAGGAAACAGAGGACTCAAAGAACTTATATGTGCAACCCATGGACATGAACTAAGGGGGGGAATGCTGGAGAGTTGGGGGCAAGGGTGGAAGGGGAATAAAGGGGGGAAATTGGAAAAACTGTAATAGCATAATCAACAAAAAATACTTAAAAAAAAAAAAAAGAACAACCATAAAGGAGGTTAGCGCTAGAACCCAAAGGGATCAAAATGGATTTAGAAATGCACACACGGTGACCGAGATAGAGGCAATGTAAAATATGGCCCAAAATAAGTGCTTCCCATAGGTGCTCCCTTAACTCACACCTGTAGTGAGTGGGTAAACATCTAGGCAAATAACCAGCCTTGGTTCACAGCTTGGCCTTGCCAGGGCAAATCCGAGCCCAGCACAAGTAGGAGCCATGTGCAAATCACTTTGTAGCTCATGCCAGGTAGCCCTAAGCAGAACGCCGGTCATGGTTGACCTTGACCTACACCTTCCAAGAGGCCCCAGAGCCAGTGTACCCAGTGAACAGTGTAGCCAGTGAACAGCAAGTATGAGAGCTCTGCTGAAATAAGTCCTGCTCTGTTGGCTCTGTAGGATGGCTCCCTGCACGGGTAAACCTCCATAGTGGTTGGAGGTCAATGATCGGTGATTGGAGCCAGTCCTTGCAGCTGATCAGCCTGAGGTTAAATCCCTCCCATGAGTGTGTCCAACTGCAATCGAGGCTCAACTACAACAGGAGGGTGCACACAGCCTACAGGGTATGCACCTGGAGTGCCCAGTTTGTGTGATCAGGGATGCTGTGCCACTGGACCTTACAGGACACCTACTACATACGGCCATTCTATCAAACCTGGGAGATGTAACGGCTCTATCTAATATAGAGAAAAAAATGCAGGCAGGCTGCCAAAATGAGGAGGCAAAGAAAGTTGTCCCAAATGAAAGAACATATCAATACTCCAGAAAAAGAACTAAACAAAACAAAGATAGGCACTCTACTAGATGCAGAGTTCAAAACACTAGTTATAAGGATGCTCAAGGAACTTAGTGAGAGCTTCAACAGCATAAGAAAGGATCAGCCAGAAATGAAGGATACACTAACTGAAATAAAGAGTAATTTAAGGGACTTACAGTAGAGTAGATGAAGTTGAATGTCAAAGCAGCAATTTGGAATATAAGGAAGCAAAAACATCCAATCAAAACAGAAAAAAAAAAAAGAACTAAAAAACTATGGTATATTTACACAATGGAATACTATGCAGCAGAAAGAAAGAAGGAGCTCCTACCCTTTGCAATAGCATGGATAGAACTGGAGATCATTATGCTAAATGAAATAAGCCAGGCAGTAAAAGACAAATACCATATGTCTTTTACCTATAAGTGGAACCTAATCAACAAAACAAATAAACAAGAAAAATGTAATCAGAGACATTGAAATAAAGATCAAACTGACAATAACCAGAGGGGAGTGGGGAGTAATGGGGGAAAGTAGGGGAAGGGTCATCAAGGAACATGTATAAAGGACCCATGGACAAAGACAAAGGGGGGAAGGATTGAGGGTGGCAGGTGGGGGTGGGTGAGGCAGAGGAAAGTGGTGGCAGGAAAATGGAGACAACTGTACCTGAACAACAATTAAAAAATGCAAAAAAAAAAAAAAAAGGAAAGAAAAAAAAAAAAGAATTCCAGAAAACGAGGATAGAGAGAGAGCAAGCCAGAAGTAGAAGAGAGAAACTGGAAACTTACTTGAAAATATAATGACAGAAAACATCCCTACCTTGTTGACGGAAATAAACATAAAAGTCTAGGAAGTGTAGAGACTTCCAAACAAGATGAACCCAAAGAGGCTCACACCAAGACACACCATAATTAAAATGTAAAAGGTTAAAGATAAAGAGAGAACATTAAAAGCAGCAAGAGAAAAGCAGTTAGTTACCTACAAGGAAACTCCCACTAGACTGTTAGCAGATTTCTTAACAAAAACTTTGCAGGTTAGAAGGGATTAGCAAGAAATAGTTAAAGTGATGAACAGCCAATAACCAAGATTACTCTACCCAGCAAAGCTATCATTTAGAATCAAAGGACAGACAAAAATCTTCCCAGACAAGAAAAAGTTAGAAATAGTTTAAAAAAGTTCACCACCAAACCAGTATTATATGAAATGTTAAAGGATCTTCATTAAGAAGAAGAGGAAGGGAAAAAAGATAAAAAATATGAACAATAAAATGCCAAAAAAATCTATCAATAATGGAATGTAAAAAACAAAATAAATGCACCA
>PVJI01015403.1:0-31569 GCA_004026765.1 Micronycteris hirsuta | reverse complement strand
CCCTGATGTCAGTGGGAAAGTTTTTAGTTTTTGCTCATTCAGTATGATGTTGGCTATAGGTCTCTCATAGATAGCCTTAATTATGTTGAGGAATGCTCTCTTTATTCCCACTTTGTTGAGTGTTCTCTATCACAAATGAGTGCTATACCTTATCATATATTTTTTCCTCATCTCTTGGTATGATCATGTGATTTTTGTCTTTGCTTTTGTTTCTGTGATGTATTACATTTATTGATTTGCCAATATTGTACTATCCTTTCCTCCATGGGATGAATCCCACCTTGATCACGGTGTACCATCTTTTTAATATATTTCTGGATGCAGTTTGCCAATGTTTTCTTGAGGATTTTAGCATCTATATTCGTCAGTGATATTGACCTGTATTTTTTTTTCTTAGTTGTGTCTCTATGTGGTTTGGGGATTAGGATGATGGTGGCTTCATAAAGAGATTTTGGCAATCTTTCAGTTTACCATTTGGAGAAATTAAGACCTTAAAAGTTAGTTGTCCACAGTCACATGTAGTTTAATAAAATTACAGGTCATTCTGAGGTAAACTGATGACCCCTTCAAAACAAGATTTTTATATAAACTTAATTATTCACAGATAAATGAGAAAATCAATGCTTAGAGGACTCATTTACACATGACTCAATGAGACTGGTTCAAATCACATGTACTTTAAAAAATAAAATTTGGCCCTGTTAGGTGTGGCTCAGTGGGTTGAGTGCAAGCCTGCAAATCAAAAGGCCACTGGTTTAACCACCAATCAGGGCACATTCCTGGCTTGTAGTTTAGGTCCCCAGCTGCACATGTGTGAGAGGCAACTAATTGATGTGATCAATGTATCTCTCACATGTTTCTCTCTCTCTGTTTCTCACTGCCTTCCCCTCACTCTAAAAGTAAATAAATAAAATATTTTTAAAAATAAATAAATGAGCCCTGGCTGGTGTAGCTCAGTGGATTGAGCGCAGGCTGGGAACCAAAGGGTCCTGGTTCGATTCCCAGTCAGGGCACATGCCTGGGTTGCGGGACAGGTCCCCAGTGAGGGCCATGTGAGAGGCATCCATACATTGCTGTTTCTCTCACTCTCTTTCTCCCTCCCTTCTTCTCTCTAAAAATAAATAAATAAAATCTTTAAAAATATAAATAAATAAATGAAAAAATTAACTTTGTTCAGGTCTAATTTATATATGATAAAATCAGCCAAGTGAACAGCATATAGTTTGGTAAGTTTTAACAAATGTACATCACTACAAATGTGATATGGAATAATCCATGTTATAGTATTTATCACCATCCCCCAAAATACTCTTATTCTCATTCACATAACATCCCTTCTCTACACATCCTGTACTGTAACAACCAGTTTTCTGTTTCTGCCATTGTCTTTGTGTCTTTTCAGGAATCTCAAATAAATGGATCATCTTTGTGTCTGCTTTCATTCACTTATAATAATATTTTGTGATTTATTTTGTAAATATATTGTTCCATGTTTTAGTATTTCTATTTACTTTTTATTTATTTCATCTGTATTGTATTTTTATGTTACCATTTAGTGTTTCTTAATATATTCTAAACACTAAAGTTAATTCTTCTTTGCCTTATCCTATCTTGTCAGAACTGTAAAAATCAACAACTCTGAAATGTTCATGAAGAAATCACATATATTTTAAAAGGGAAGGGTTGGCCATATCTCATTAGATTATCTTAATAATACTTCAAGGTGAAGTTTCTTAATGACATGAAAACTGAAGCTCTCCAGATGGTATGGAAAAATGTTAAGGACCTCAACAACTAATCAGGATGCTGAGAGTAGAGGGAAATTTTTGTTCTTCCATAGGAAACTATAGTCTTGGGTACACTTTCAGGTTATCTCATTGTATAGAAGTGTTTTCTTTCATTTTTTTACAATGTTATAAGATGTAAATAACAGATAACAAAGCAAATGATTCTTGTTTATAGACAAAAGAATTCTGCCAAGTGCGAGTTCAACTTGCTTGCCTCTGTAAAAGAGTCTAGGTCTACCTCCCTGTCCCATGTATATTTTAATATTTCTTATCTAGAGACATGTCTGTTCTTCGGATTCTCTTTTGAACTGTCAAGATATCTTACCAATTTTCTCATGAAAGAGTTAAGTAAAATATTTAACACATTTCCTGTACTTAATAAGAGTCTGTATTCCTGTCTCTTTGGTGACATTAGGATGTTTAAATTTTCAGTCTTGCATATGAAATTATTGTTATTATGAAAGCCTAGAATATGGACCATTTTTTACAAAGGGACTTTATCATGGGCCAACAATAGTTTTCTTTTATTTTATATGTTAGAAATTAGAGTTACAAGAAATAATCTACTCTAAGATGTTTACTGAAGTGGATTTCATCCCGCAAAATCCGTGGGTGACCGCAACCGAACGCGTGAATGAATCTCACACAGAGACACGCTTGGAAAAGGAGTTCCGGTGGCATGGGTCTTTCCCTCAGTGTCTGGAGAGGCCCCAGGCATAGCTTAATGGGGCTTTTTATTAGAAGTTTTAGGATACATTTGCATTGGATTGGTTATTCATGAACTATGCGCAGAACAGGGGTCTTCAGCTAGGTCATTAAGATATATGGGAAGGGGATAGATAAGCGGGAGGCTTATTCAGTAAGGTAAACAGTTGGGCAGGAAAGAATTTCAGAGATCCATTAACATAAGCTTCTTGACTCCGGGAGGGAGAGGTTCAGCAAGGCAATAAATTTTTAGGAAGCATGTTTAGCCAGATTCCCATTAGAGAATTCTTTTTCCACTGACATGAGTCATGCTGGCCCACTTGGGAATAATTTTTCCTCACACAGAACTTTGCTCAGACGCGTGAATCCTGGGGCTGCATTTCTTCATGCTTGTGAAAAGAATTCCTGACACAGTTTAAGGAAAAACAATATTAAATATTACATAAATTTTAGAATCTTTATGACAGCCAGAGAGTCAAGCTCTGAATCTGCAGTCAGGGACCATCTCAGTTACCATAATGTTAACCCTTTGTCAAAGGCACTGTCAATCCTGTCATATGATCCAATAACTAACACTGATGGCCCCAACACTTGACTTCAGCAGCCCTCCACTGCTATCCCCACAAAACCATTCACCATCAACCATCACAGCCCTTGCCAAAAGATAAACCTCATGTGATGCATACTTCCTTATATTTATTTCCTCCAAATAAAATCCAGTACAGGTGTAGACAAGTGCAGCTTAACTCATGTGTCAGACCTAAAGGAAAAAGAGTGGTGAAGAAAAAGTATGGCTTCCACTGAGGGAAGGGGCACAAAAGCATGCTGTGGGAAATTTTCCAAGCATGAGAAGAGTGTGCCCACTGAGATGATATAGGATGTGTATACACTAGAGGAAGTATAGTGTGTTGATAAACTGATTCCGTGATTATTAGAGCAATATTTTTTATATACTTGCTATTACCTGACATATTAGTGTTTCTAATTTGTATTTTCTAAATATATCCCTGATCTCATAGAGGTTTGTTTTTGTCAGTGACTTAAGTTCTTATCATTTGGAAGTTTGAAATGACAACTAGATTTATAAATATTTTTATGTAGAAGAGATCTGGCTTTATTGTACTAAAGCTAGTCTCTTTCAATAGTTCTGTAGACCATGTCCATGGTCACTTTATTTGCCATGTTTCTCTGCTGTGAAATTCCTCAGCTTGTAGATAACCTATCCTCTGGGGAGATATTTTAAATGCATAAAATAATAAATTATAGTAACTTAGCCTATGCTATTCCATTTTGTATTTAATATTGGCTAATTCAGTCACTGTGGAAAACATTATGGAACTACCTCAGAAAACTAAAACTGGATCTGCCTTCTGACCCAGCAATTCCACTGCTGGGATTATACCCTAAGAACCCTGAAACACCAATTCAAAAGAACCTATGCACCCCAATGTTCATAGCAGCACAATTCACAATAGCCAAGTGCTGGAAACAACCTAAGTGCCATCTTCAAATGAGTGGATCAAGAAACTATGGTACATTTACACAACGGAATTCTACGCAGCAGAGAGGAATAAGGAGCTTATACCCTTTGCAACAGCGTGAATGGAACTGGAGAGCATTATGCTAAGTGAAGTAAGCCTAGCAGTGAGGGACAAATACCATATGATCTCACCTTTAACTGGAACAAAATCAACAAAAGCAAAAAGTAAGCAAAGCTTAACCAGAGATATTGAAATTAAGAACAATCTAACAATAGCCAGGGGGGAGGGGGGAGGGGACAATGGGGAGAAGGGTCTTCATGAACCACTATAGAGGACACATGGACAGAACCAAGGATGGGGAGGGAGGCAAGGAAGGGAGGTGGGATTGGAGGGGGAGAGGAGGGGAGAGTATGCAGAGAACTGTAATTGAACAACAATAAATTTTTTTTAAAAGATTTTATTTATTTATTTATTTATTTTAGAGAGAGGAGAAGGAAGGGAGAAAGAGCAATGTATGGTTGCCTCTCACATGGCCCCCACTGGGGACCTGGCCTGCAACCTAGGCATGTGCCCCGACTGGGAATTGAACCGGGACCGCCTGGTTCCCAGCCTGCGCTCAATCCACTGAGCTACAGCAGCCGGGCTGAACAACAACAAATTTTAAAAAAATGAAAAAAAAAATCTTATGGTGAATTATTTTCTCCTTTATTCCTTATACGGGAGAGATAATTGTTTATTTTTCATTTAAAAACATTGCAACACGGAAAACCAGACCTGGCTTAATTTCTACTTTTCCAAATAACCAGTTTCTTTTCTTTATTTCTTTTTAAAGATTGTATTTATTTATTTTTAGAGAGGCGAATGGAAGGAAAAATAGATTGAGAGAAACATCAATGTGTGGTTGTCCTTCAAATACCCGCTACTGGGGACCTGGCCTGAAACCCAGGCATGTGCCTAGACTAGGAATTAAACTGGTGAGCCTTAGGTTCGCAGGCTAGCATTCAGTCTACTGAGCCACACCAGCCAGTGTCAAACAGCCATTTTTGACCCATTTCACTTGAAGATGCATCTCTTATTTCTCTGGATTTTTGAATCAAGAGTTATTTATGTATTTTTAACCATTACCAGAATCTTTTGAGACACTAAAAAAATGTTCATAAGCTGACAGAAGCAGTATGAGACCAAGTAAAAATTAGTAGGGTCAGAAATCTATAAATTATGGCTTTAAATAATTTTTTATATTATATCATGTTAGCCTTCTATAATTTGCTTTACTTACACATTTTCTTTGTTATTTATATCTATTAATATTTTATCTTTACTTTGGGAATATTTGTCAAGCTTCAGAGGAATGCCATTGAGATTTAGATTGGAATTGCATCCAAAAAGCCACTTGTTAGAAGCCTCTTTTTTTGTAATGTAAATTCTGTTTTCCTTTATTGGCTCTTTTTTAGTCATAGATCAATATGGCCATACTTGGCAATAAAAAATGAAATCTTAACTTTTGTGACAGCATGGATGGACTTAGAGCATGTTACACTAAATAAAATAAGTCAGGCAGAGAAAGACAAATGCCATGATTTCACCTATATGTGGAATCTAAAGAACATAATATAGGAGCCAACAAAATAGAAACTTACTCATAGTTACAGAAAACAGACTGATGGTTGCCAGAGAGGAAGGTTATTGGGTGGCTGGTGAAAAAGATGAAAGGATTAACAGGACAAATTGGTATTTACAGAATAGTAACAAAGATGTAGATTGCAGCATTGAGGGCCATAATACTGTGATAAGTATATATGGGGACAGGTGAGTATTTGATACATTGGGGAGACCACTTTGTAAAACAAATAATTTTCCAACTATGACCACTATGCTGTACATCTGAAACTAATACAAAATAATATTGAATGTAAACTGTAATTAAAAATAAAAAATATTAAAGTGAAAAAATCAGTCTTCAACCCTTACTTTAGCATCTTCTGGCTTTATACTTCTTCAACATCAAGCTTCTTAAAGGAATTGACTATGCTTGCTACTTTTATGTCCTCATGTTTTGTGCTAGGGTGATGGACATCCTGGTTTATTGGGAATCACACCCTTTCAGTTATGGTGTCTAGTCATCTAACCATCTGGTTTAATGTTTGTCTTAGATTTACTTTTAAACTAATGATCATTAGTGTTTGCAATAACATAAGCCTGGATAGATTTGGTAGATCTCTACCTCACATTTCCACCTTCTGTCATTTCATGTATAATGGTGCATAAGGACATGTACCATGTGCTCACCACACTTAACACAAGGTTCAGTCTAGAAGGGTTGAGTGAGTTCTGAGTTCTCACAATAAAGTCCCAAGGTCAAGTACACTGACCACTATTTAGCTGGGTTAAGGAAAGAGAGTGACACCTCCTACTCTCCACATTGACAAACATTTACTAAATACCTCCTGTTCCTCACTGGGGCCTGGGACCTTCAGAGAAATTACCTTATGGTCAGTTATTCAGGGTCTCTGGCCTTGGCCCTTCTATTGCTCCTGGAAACAATAGAGGACAGATATTTGTTTACCTAACTGCTCCAGTAGGCTGTTAATTTTATCTGTTTTCTCCATTCCCCTGCTTTCCAATCCCCCCAAATTTCTGATAGTCCCTCCTCCAGTCCCAGCCCGCCTCCATACAAAGGCATGGTTTTCAGGCTTGTAAGATCCAGGTGAGCCTGGTAATACAAGGAAGATTCATTCATCTGAAGTCTTCTAGAATATCTCTCTGAAGCTTTTAATACTATTGGGAATTATATCATTTGGCACCTATTCTCTGTTTTTGGTTTCCATTTTATCACCCTTTTCTGGTTTTATTTCTACCCCTCCTTGTGACTTTTACAATACCCTACACTTAACCATAGTATAGCTTCTTTTTTAGTTGTGGTAAAAAATGCACAACATAAAATTTCCCATCTTAAGTATTTTTAAGTGTACAGTGCACTAGTGTTAAATACATGCACATTGTTTTACAACAGATCTATATAAACAGTTTACTGTACCACAATAAAACTCAATGTCCATTGAATGACTAGTCTTCTTTTCTTAGTTCCTCAGACCCTTGGAAACCACCATTTTAATTTCTGTTTCTAAAATAGTAACTACCTTAGATATCTCATGTAAGTGGTGATATCCACTATCTGTCTTTTTGTGACTAAGTTATGAAATCTTATATAATGTCCTCAAGGTTCATGTATGCTGTGGCATATGACAGAATTTCCATATTTTTAAGGCAAAATTATATTTATCATATTTTCACATTTCTTTTACTTATTTTTCCACCAATGAACATTTAGGTTGCTTCTACCTCTTGCTACAATTAACATGGGATTGTAAATATGTCTTGAGAATACTGTTTCATTTATTTTAGATATATACCCAGAAGTAGGTTGCTAGATCATACAATAAATCAGTTTTATTTAGAAACTTCTGCATTGTTTTTCATAATGGATATACCATTTTATATTCTCACCAATAGTGCACAAAGCTCCCAATTTTTCCACATCCTAAATTAACAAAATAACCATATGTTATTTTCCATTTTTCTGATAGCAGCCATCTAGAAGATGTGAGCTATTATCTCACTATAGATTTAATTTGCATTTTCCTAATAATTAGTGATATTGAACACATTTTCACATGTTTGTTGACTATTTGTATGTCTTCTTTGGAGAAATGTCTATTCAAGTCCTTTGCTCATTTTTAGACTTAGGTGTTTTTGTTGTTGTTGTTTTTGTATACTTATAGGAGCTACTTATATATATTCTGGATATTAACCCCTTATTAGATATAGGGTATATAAATATCTTCTCCAATTCCAAAGGTTGCCTTTAACTCTGTTAATTATTTCCTTTGCCCCACAGAAATTTTTAATACAATCCCATTTGTCTCTTTTTATTGTTGTTGCCTCTGCTTTTGATGTCACATCCAAGAAAGTAGTGATAAATCCAATATCATGAAGTTTTCCACTATGTTCTATTTTAAGAATTTTATACTTTTGGTGTTACATTTAACCTTTAAATTGCTTTGAATTGATTTTTGTATATGATGTAAAATACACATCTACTTCATTTTTTTTGCATGTTGATACGTAGTTTTTCCAACATTGTGTGTTTGACAGATAATAATTTCCCCATTGTGTATATTTGGCACACATGTGGCAGATAATTTGACCATAAATAAAATGGTTGATTTAAGTGTTTTTTATTCTGTTCCTTTGGTCAATATGTTTGTCTTTAGGCCACTACAATATTGTTTTAATTACTGCATCTTTGTAATAAATTATGAAATCAGAAAAAAATTAGGCCTTTAGATTAGATTTTTTTAGAGGAATTTGTTTTGGCTCTTTGGAGATTTTTTTGGATTCTATAAAATTTTAACATTTTTTTCTGCTTCTAAACAAAAGTAATTCTGTTAGAATTTTGATAGTTACTGAATTTATTCTGTATATTGCTCTGGGTAGAGTAAGCATTTAAACAATATTGTCTTCCAAACAATGGACTCAAAATATTTATTTATTTATCATGTGTATTGCTGACTTCCTAGGGTTCCTTGGATTTATACTAGACTGTACTCAATCCCACTCCTTATATTCTTCCTTGTGATATTGTAAGGAAACTTCTGATATACCAAGATTTATAAAGTTGGTTTCATAAAGTAGTTATGAAATTGTCTTAAAATTTAAAAAAAATGGAAATTATTTCTATCTCTGATAGATCTGGTTAGATAATTGAAAACACTGTATCAACAATTCACCTCACCACCATCCTTTATTCCTGTACCTGTGACCGATCACAACTTAATATTATGCTTGAATTACCATAATCATTGTTCCTTTTATAATTACTACCACTTCCCCAGCTTATATTTTTATTCATCCTTATCATCATCATTATCATCTTTGTTGTTATTAACATCACCAATTCTTATTATCAAGTTTTGAATATTCTTACATCCTGTACATTGTATTGGGAGCATCATACATATTTCACCAACCTCACGACCAAAATGTAAAGGTATATGATGATCATTACCTACATTTCACAGATAACACAATTCAATTGAAAGACAATAAGCAATTTCTCACTTTCCTCAATTTTATCGCAGAGCATTTTGTTTGTTCTGGACCTGGCCAAGTTCTAGCCTATCTACCTATATCTTTATTCAGATAAAATGTCTTTACCATTTGAGACATTTCTTCACCTGTAAAATGGGAATGATAAAACCTACTTCACATTTACATTACCAGAATCAAATGAAGTACAGAAAAACTAGATTTATTAAAAGAAGTAACTCAAGCTTAATTTTGTCTGATCATAATGACACTGGGAATTCATGTGATTATGCAAGCATTTCTTCAAAGCTCTCATGCAGTGCCTATTACATAGAGTTCTAATATGTGTCTCTATTCTTTCTTTGGTATTTTTCTACCCTATCCCCTCCACCTATCTAGGGTTTCTGTTTGAGCTTAAAGTTATTGTTTTACATAACAATCTCTTGCAGCTGCATTATTCTTTCTAGTGGAACACCTATAGAAAACGTAATCTCATTCTTGCGTTGATTATATTTCATGTAAAGATATTGATGCATTAGTTTGCTAAAAGCAAATAAAACAAAATATAACATACACACAGGCAGACATACACTAACACACAACTGAATGAATGGCCCTGAAAAAAATTATACCTACATTAGAATCATTCCATTGGAAGTAAATGAATTGAGAACCAAAAGACACTTCCTCTGGTAGTGACTTTTTGTTTTCAGTAAATCATTACATTTTATTGCTGAATAGTATTCCATTGCATGAACATTCCAGTCGTTTACCTGTTCTCTCATTGGGGAAACGTCTGGATGGTTTACAGGTTTGGACTACAACGAGTAAAGCTTCTATAAACAATCTTTATAAAATTTTTGTGGACCTGATAAAAGGAGAGTTTACCATCTTTGAAAATTTCTCCATACCAAGGTGAAGACAAATTTCATGTCTTATGCTTATAGAGTAGATTTGATTTGTTTAGGATGCTTAAGTGAGTTTTAAAAGGAACAACAGGTGTGAGATTCTGGGATTTCTCCACAGCAAGGTGATTGCATCTAGTTGCTATCTTGGCTATGTACGGAAGCAGGAAGCTGTTGCTACAGTCAAATATTGGTTTTGCTTAAGTATTTTAAGTTTTATTGCTTTTATGGCCTAAATTTCTAAGTAAGGATATATGAAAGCATTACATATTTTGTAAAACATCAGATTTGTTTCAACCCTATTGCATCTTTATTAGTATCAGTTTTTTTTTTAACTCTCAAGTGATCTAACTGTCCAAATCTTAGCATTTATGGCTCAAATTTGAATTTTTGTTGCACATAGTGCATTTGGTTTCCTATAATACTAGAGCGGTTTTCTTTCTGCATTCTTATATTTTTATCCCTGTGTTTATTTATTTTCACAACTGAAAAGAATAAATTTTAGTTTTCTGAACTGGAGCTAGGTTAAGAAAGAAGTTCAAACACCTTACATTTGCCTAAAGAAGCAGTTTCAACATTGAGACACAGCTGGGAACAGAAATATGCTAGGTCCCTAGAGCAAATAATCATGCCAGTCTGAGATTCCAGAGGTTCTGAGTATTTGAAGATACTTAACATGCTCTACTAAGGTGTGGAACAGATGCTGAAAAGCCCCCAAAAATCCATCAGTGCTGTTTAGTGGAACTGACTATATTATGATATGTACCCCTGTCTGCAGACCAATATATATAATCTGTTAGAGCCCTGAATTTGTTTATGAAGAATCTACACTGAGTACTCAAATATGCACAAATAACAGTGACAATATATTTCATGAATATGTTAACAGCCTGACTTTGTAAATTGTGAAAAATAAGATCTAAATTGAACACTTAACGATGTTAATGTTAGGTCTATCCTATGAAATGCACCTTTGGTATGCTGTTTTTGGTTCCACAGCTTCTAATTGTCAGACTTCATTTCTCCTTTCAGTTTATTTGCATTCACATAAATGGCTAATTCATCTGATTTGCCATCAGACTACCACCAACAAAGTATATTATTCTTTACTGCAATGCTACAGATATTTTAGTATCTTCCTTTTATTCACAAAATATTGCAGTATCTCACTTTGTATATTATTATCTACACATAACATCAACATAATTTTTTATTACTACACCATCCATAAAATTACATCTAGTATTCTTACTTTTCAGGTCTTCAACTTCCTCAAGTCTACTTTTCCACCACTGAAATGGTCTTCCACTATCGTTCTCTCTGAATATTGGACTATATGTTTAAAACGTACTTATTATTTTATCTCAACTCCAAAAACGTTTAAGTCACATCAGAACCTCCACTGGATGATGCAATTGTTTTCATTGTTTCCATCTACTTGGCGTTATCATTTCCCTTCTAATTCAACTTAGATTCAATAGCCTGACACAAAAGTTGCATAGTTACATAGATGCACAGGTACATTGAATTTTTGTCCATGTGTCACACATACCTTTATATATATATATATATATATATAAAATCTCCTTCAGACTGAAATAATTTTAAGTTTATGATAACACATTTCAAGCATTCCTTTAGTGATGCATGATGATGTCTCACCATTTTCCCAGCTCTTTCCATTTATAGTGACTTGAGATGACTATTTTATACACTCCTGTTTCTTCTCATAACTACACCTTCCCCTTGCACAGTCTCAGCCGATGCTTTACTCTTAGTAAACTGGAAAAAAAGAAGCCATCAGATAAGGATGTCACCTTCCACTATCAATCACATCAAGCAATCTATACACACACACACACACATTTGTCCTGCTGCAGTGAAAGTACTATCTTTGTATCAATCTGAAACCACAACTTTCATTTGTGAACTGGACTCCGCTAGTTATTGCCTACTCAAAAATACCATTCTGTAAATAACCTCACCCTTGCTTGTATTGCCAATGTTTCCATCTCTCTTTCCAATCTGTAATGGGAAATTTTATTTCTGGGGCTGTAGAATTTATCTTTAAAATGTTTCTTTATTTTAAAAAAATTCCCAATAAAAATCATGGACATGATATAGCAGGGGTAATTTTATGTCTGATTGAGTCTCTTAAACTATAAAGACATTCCCAGGCACCAACAATGAAGAGAGACTGGAAAATCATATTGACATTTGTGACCATCACAAATGTGGGCGATCAAGTCTTTTGCTAATCTTAGTGCTTTCTGCATATTGAATTTGAATGGACTAACTTGGAAAAGAAAAACAGAAGGCTCCTCACTTTAAAATTGTATTATCTATTTTAAATACACATTTGTCTTGAATTAATACATTATTTTAAAACTAAAACTATGTTATATTAAAAGTTAAAAAGAAAGATTAAAAATATAATAAAAAAGAATAAAGCCAGGACCCTCCAAAGTCTATATCCTTAGTGAAAAATAGAACTAAAAGAAATAGACATAGCTGTTTGACTGCCAGCTATGTTCTGGGTGTAACACCATGTCCTTCTCAAGCCTCAAATACGTGGATCTGACCTCATATGGCTCTGAAGTTTGAATTTATTCTAGTCTCAACTCAATAAATTAATTTCAAATGTTCATTGACTGAGAGTATTTTAATACACCTGTCAGAATAAGTTCAAAGAAACTCTGCCAGTGTGTATTTTTACAGTATTCTCATGAAGTTCTGAATTTTTTCTTTTTTTTGCCTTTCTCCTTTTTTTTAATTAATTTTTTTGTTTAATTACAGTTGTTTGCAGCCTCTCCCCTCCCCCTCCCTTCCCCTCCCGTCCCACCCCCCCCAGCCTCCCTCCTCCCCCTTAGTTCTGTCCATGTGTCCTCTACAGTGATTTTAAAATAAGTATACAATTTAATGCTATGAAACACAAAAGAGGATAATGGGGGGAAAGGGTGAAGGGTTTACAGAAACAATTATAAAGGGCACATGGACAATAACAAAGGAGGGTGGAAACAAGGGAAGGAAGTGGAGAGGGCTGGGGTGGTGGGGAGGTGTGGGAGGAAAAGGCAGAAAACTGTATTTGAACAACAATAAAAAAAAGAAAAGAAAAATATGTGTGTGAATTTGAATTAGTAGGAAATAATCAAAGAAATACAGATATTTGATAATGCGTATGTTCAAAATGTTTAGAAAAGTAAAAGTTGTAAATATGAGCTAGAAATAGGATAGTAGTTTAACACTAAAAAGGAAAAATATTACAAATTTAACATTGCATGATTGTAATTTATACAATTAAAATTGGATGGGTAAAATAAAAGTTGAAACAGAGTAAGATTTATGAAAAAGATGTTACATATAAAAATTTGTTTACAATTTAAACAAAGAAAAAAGAGAAGAAAAAAGGAAATGAGACAAAAAGTTATTGCAGCTAAAAATAAAAAGTTTGGGATGGGACTAATACAGGGATAAATATTAGAAAAAAGCCTGAGGATAATTAAAAGAAAGTAATGCCTGAATATGTTTCAGATTTAAAGAAGAAAAATAATTATCAGGTTTAGAAATTATGAAATATTTGTAAAAATAAATAAACCCACACCTCAGTACATTGTGTTGAAAAGAAAAAGAGAGAGAATACAATTTTAAATCAGCCAAAGAGGAAACAGTTTATTTACTAAGAGGTAGAATTTAGATTGACAGTGGTTTTGCCATCAACAAAAATGGAAGTCACAAGAGACAAAAATAATAAATTCCTTCAATATACTGAGAAAGATAATTATCAAACCAAAATTAATTAACCAAATAAGCAAACATTTAATAACTAAGTAAATAAAACACATTTTATTCACACACATATTAAAATTTGCTAGCAAAAGATCCTTTCTAAAGGAATTTCCTACACGAAACACTTCAGAAAAAGAAATCTTAGAAAAAAAGGATTATATTTATCTAATAACATCTTGTTTTGAACTTAATTTTTGTCATAGTTTTACTGTGTGCATGCTACTAATTTAGACTATCTTCTTGCTTCAGATTTATATATGGGCTATAGAGCAGTTGTTGCAGATTGGAACATGTATAACTCTCAGAGGAACTTTTATTAGCCTGGGAAATGGATACTTTCAGTTACACATTATTGCCAGTCAGTTGACAATTGAGTCACACAATTTTATCTTATGTAAAGGGAAGACTGTAATGCCGTGGCTGGATTACCACTTCCCACTTAAAATGGAAATAGAGGACAGATTTTGATGGACAGTTTTTCTTGCTCCTTCATTACTGTTCAATAGGATAATTTCCCAAGTTCACTTTTTCTGGAGGAGTGATTTTACTCAAATGTACTCATATTTTATTAATTTATCACATAATTTAGCAAATTATTTATTAATATTTTCATATTGTGACAATAGTTAACTTATTTTACAGCTGGAAAGGACTTCAGTCGACTATACATTTTTTTTTATCTTTGATCTGGTCATTTCTCTTTTTTTCTACTTTATTTTTACTGTTTATTTTACTGTAATTGTCCCAATTTTTCCCTTTTGCCCCCTTGACCCATCCCACCCCTCTAGTCCACAGTCAATCTCCTCTCTGTTGTCATTTCTCTTTTACTGAGCCCCTACTAAGGATCAGGCATTAAGTACATTGTGGTGACCAGGCAGCAGTGGTATATGCCCTAAAAGGCTTAAGACTGAAGTGAGAAATCTGAGTTAGACAAATAAATATACATAATAAGCATACCTCTTTAATTGTTACCTATAAATCCTACTCTATTTCTATTTTTCACAGCAATTTATTTTTAGCAGCACTACACAAATACATATGTTAAAATTCACTGTTAATAAAAAGCTTGTGATGAAATTCATTGTCCTGTGTTCATCTTCAGTCCGCCTTCCAATTTCATTCCTGCTTCTCTCATATAAATGTTCCTACTTCCTCACCCATATTTTCCAAAATATTGTCATCACAGTTTATAAATAGTCATTTATTTTATTCATTTATTTAAATATTCTTCATTGGCACTATTGTTTCATATTTTTGCTCAATTTTTGCTTTGCCTAGTATTAATCATTTTTCATGTTTTCTTTTGTTCTTCCTATAGAATCTGAGTCTGGCCCTGGCTGGCATAGCTCAGTGGATTGAGTGCAGTCTGGGAACCAAAGGGTCCTGGTTTGATTCCCAGTCAGGGCACATGCCTAGGTTGCAGGCCAGGTCCCCGTGAGGGCCATGTTGGTCCCCGTGAGGGCCAGGTCCCCGTGAGAGGCAACCATGCATTGCTGTTTCTGTCCCTCTCTGTCTCCCTCCCTTCCCCTCACTCTAAAAATAAAATCTTTAAAAAAGTAAAGAAAAAAATAGAATCTGAGTCTGAATAAAATAATTTATCCAAGGCCAGACAGATGTAAAGGAATTAGCAAGCACTTCAGACCCAGATTTCCCATTGAGAGATTATGATCATCCTACTCTGCAACATGCTAAAATTTCTGAAATCATCAGTGCTGTAAATAAAAAAAAAACAAAAGAAGTATTAAGCCTAAGTCTGCTATAACCTGAAGCCACATAATGCTAGCATCTGGGTGAAGGTGAAGTTCTTATAACAGGCTTCCCTCAGAAGCTTCCAGAACAAAGTTTTACTCACATTCTAGGAATCATGGATCTATTAAATTACTCATATTTTAAAGAATTAACTACTAGTAGAAATATTATTAATAACAAATGATATTATTTTTCATATCAATGACATAAAATTATATAAGAACAGATAAGTTAAAATTTGACTTAAAATTCTTAATAAAAATGGAACAGATAATATTAATAAAATTGTGTGGTGGAATTTGGATATATGCTAGACAAAGCTTCATGGTTTTTTTTTTAAGATTTTATTTTTATTTATTTTTAGAGAGAGGGGAAGGGAGGGAGACAGAGAGGGAGAGAAACAGAAATGTATGGTTGCCTCTCACATGGCCCTCACGGGGACCTGGCCTGCAACCTAGGCATGTGCCCTGACTGGGAATCGAACCGGGACCCTTTGGTTCCCAGCCCGCGCTCAATCCACTGAGCTACACCAGCCAGGGCAAAGCTTCATGTTAATGAGTGATAATAGCGTCCTTTTATTCTCCATCTATTATGTATCAGATGTTGTAAAAATGCACACATGCATGTCTAATCTTTCAGTGAATTCATCCAAATAAATACATTTAGACCCATTTACATATGAGGAAAATTAGATAACAAAGTTCAATAAATTTTCCAAAGTAAGATAATTGATGAAAGCACAGAGCAGTTCTGCCAAATATGAGACCTGATCAATTCTAATACACCTTCTTTATCCTGTGCCTCATCTAATTGCACATGGAGTGAGGAACATCTTCATGAGTTTACAGGGAACATGAGGTAAAACAATTTTACCTCATAGCTGTTTGCTATGAATTAGATACTGACTTTACAGATGTTATATAAGAGAGGAGCAAATACAGAGTTGTAGCTATTTACAAAATGCCATAAAAGAAAAAAAAAACACAGCAAGTTTTTTGTTTTTTTTTAATTTTATTTTACTTTTGTTCAATTACAGTTATTTGCATCCTCTCCCTTCCCTTCCTCCCTTCCCCTCCAGCCCCCCTCCCCCCCAGCCTCCCTCCTCCCCCCCAGTTCCGAGCAAGTTTTATAATATAAAGTTACAATGTAAAGAGAGACACCAATCAGTTTGTGATTTATTGATTAACTGTTACATTTTAAAATTATTTTTATAAATAGTAGTGCAAATAAAAACATAAAAATTCTATGCATATACTGATTTATAAAGAACCTTTTCTAAGTCTGAATACAAAGCTACTTGTCACTAAATACAGCCTCCATTACTTTAAAGCCACTGTGTAATGCATAAGTTGTTCTTTGTTTCATTTGTTTTGTTTTATTTTCAAAATCATGGAGCATCAGCATCATTAGTCTTCTGGAAGTCATCTAAATATTTTTTCAAATGTTTATAAATCTCTTGCTCTAAAATATTTATTTGATTAGCTCTCATAGTTTTGATATTTATCAGAAAAACTCTAGAACCTCACTCAACATATTCTCCAGTGCTTTACCATTAAGTATTTTTCTTTGCTTTTTTCTAAATGAAATCTTTCCTTCTGCAATTTCTCTTTTTTTTCTATATTCTCCACACATTTAGGCCACAAACTTTTCTAAGATAAAAATCTTTGTTTACAGAAATACATTTTTTCTATTCATAATGCCTAAACAATGCATTCTTTTCATGCCTAGGTTTGTTAACAGCCTTCTTAAGACATATCTAAATCCACATGGCCAGAGTCTGCTTTTTTAGTGCTCATGAAGGGTTTACATGTGTGACAGAAAACATGCCTAATATTTCTAAGTGATGTGACTTTCTTGTTACTTGAGACATGCTTTTACAAGAAACAGATTGGCTCTGGGAGTTACATAGAAGTGAAGTCTGGCTGTAGGAAAGAGCCAGCATCCCTTTCTTCCCTAAGGCAGCAGGTGACTCTGTTCTTCCTGCCAATGAGAGTGGTGTACCTGTGTGCAGTATGGGGTCTCTCTGTGAGCTCAGTTGACCCAAAACACTGTAGAACTATCTGAAGAACTAAGTGAGTGCCAGGGAAATCAGTAAATTTGGATACAAATCAAATCATGAAATTTATGCAAAATAAAGACCAAACTTTCTCAATGCTCTCTCCTATAGATAGTGATGAAAAACAACTGAATTGGAGTCAAATACAGTTACATTAAAATTACAACTTCACACCCTAAAACCTTTGTTACATTAGACTCAATGAACTTGTCTAATCTTACTCTCTTTACCTATAAAATGTAAGAGAATAACATGTATATAAACCTCCCAACTTTATATGCATTGCATTTAATGCTTTATTTCTTCTGAATTCACTTCCATTGTAGAGCAATATCTCCAGGTCAGTCCTGGCCTGGGAAAATATTGTGCTTATTGTTTAACAAATCGTTTATGCAAATTTTCCATCTCAAGGCCTCCTACTGGGGACAAACTGGAATTACAAATAAATTATAGAAAAAACTGATGCTGAATGACAGACACAGTGAAGATTATTTGGAGAAAAGCCTTATAACCAAGGCTTCTCCACTTCACCACATCAACATTGGTAGGAAGTGGGGAGGAGAGGGCTGCCTGGGCTCGCACTGGCGGCAGTTGGAGTTCCAGAGACATATCTTAGCTTTGAGGGGCTCTCCCTGAAAAGTATGGAGTCTAAACTCCAAGCCAGGCTCCCAATCCTATAGCACCAGAACCAGGAAATGTGCCCACATAACATCCAGCTGTGAAAAGCAGCAGAGTCTCTGTCTATCAGAAAAAGATGGCTAGAGATGCAATCATACTCTTAAAGGACTAATGCAAAGGTTTTTTTTGCAGTCCCTGACCATGGGCTCTAGCAGAGGGAGGGCAGAGCAAACGAGCCACATAGGGAGAGTCTGAGGTTGGTGGCTGTGGGGTCAGCCACTAGGATCTCTGTGCTCAGTCATCCCCCCATACTGAAGAAGCCTCTGCAAAAAGCAGAGGACTCCCTTCCACATGGCATCAGCCTGAGGGGAAATAATAGTCCCAACAGTAAGAATCAGTCTTACCCCACCCTCTGGAGCTTAGATGAGGAACACAGCAGAAGGCTCTTTCAGTGACTAAGCCTAATTGGCAACTAACAGTCAGAGGTGACTTTCAGGAGCTCTGAGACTTTGGCTGCCCTGCCATCAGGAATAAGGGGTGATAAAAGCCAGCCTTGGTGAACAGCTTGCTCCTTTCCACACACACACACTAAAGCCCAGCAGAAGGAATCTCAAGCTGCATATCACTGATAGCAACAAATTACCCAGGTCCAGTTACAGGCAGTGTAGGACATAGGTCTGCACCAGAGTCTTGGTAGATCTCCCTATTACATAGAAACAAACACAAAGAGGTAGCCAAAATGAGGATACAAAGAAACAGGACTCAAATAAAAGAAAAAGAGAATTCTCCAGAAGAAGAACTAAATGAAATGGAGGTAAGCAATTTATTACATATAAAGTTTAGGTAATGATTATAAGGATGCTCAACAGCATGAAAAAAAGATATACAAACCATAAAATAGAACCTGTCAGTGATAAAGAATGCAATATCTGAAATAATAATTCACTGGAAGGAATAAACTGTAGGTGAGATGAAACAGAGGACTGAATCAGCAATTTGAAAGACAAGGTTGAACAAAGCACCCAACTAGATGAGCAAAAAAAAAAAAAAAAGTATTAAAAAAATGAGTATAAAGAGATCTTTGCAACAACATGAAGTGTAACAACATCCACATCATAGGGGTACCAGAAGGAGAAGAGAACAAGTAATTGAGAAGCTATTTGAAGAAATAATGGCTGAAAACTTCCCTAACATATTGAAGCAAAGAGACACACAAGTCCAGAAAGCATAGAGTCCCAAACAAGATGGACCTAAAGATACACACAAAAACACATCATAATTAAAATGACAAAGGTTAAAGACAAAGTGAGAATCTTAAATGCAGCAAAAGAAACAGTTAATTAACTACATAAGAGGTTCCATAGGACTGTCAGCTTATTTGTCATCAGAAACATTTCAAGTGAGAAGGGACTGGCATATATTCCAAGCACTTAAGGACAAGGACCTAGAACCAAGGCTACTTCAGCAAGGAAGGATACAATTTAAAATTGAAGGAGAAATGAAGAGCTTCACAGACAAGAACAAGCTAAAGGAGTTTTTAGAACCAAAGACGTTATTTTTAATTATTGTTTATGCTGTTACTGTTGTACCAAAATTTTCACCTTTGCCCACTTCCACCCAGCCAACCACTTACTTCCATAGTCAATCCCCACACAATTATCCATGTCCATGGGTTCTTCATATCCATTCTTTGACAGATCCCTTCACCCTCTTTCCAACAGTTCCCAACTCTCTCCTCCCCTCTTACTGCTGTCAGTCTCTTAATAATTTTATGCCTCTGGTTCTGTTTTTCTCATTAGTTTATTTTGTTTATTTGATTCCTCTTATAAGTGAGCTCATATGGAATTTGTATTTCACCAACAGGCTTATTTCATTTAGCACAATATTCTCCAGTCCCATCCATGCTATCACAAAACATAGGAATTCGGGTTTTTTGCTGCATAGTATTCCATTGTGTATACCACAGATTTTTTTTTTTTTTTTACCTACTAATCTACTGATGGGCACTTAGGCTGTTTCCAAATCTTAGCTACTGTAAATAGCACTGATAAAAACATAGGATTGCATACATTCTTTTTTTTTCCCCCAATACATCACCTCATTTAATCTCCAAGGACCCTCAAAGAGGAGAAACATTATTCCTAGTTTCAGATGAGATTACTGGGGCTCATGGATATACAGAGATTTTTACAGTGCTCCCCTATGGAACCAGGTGACCTGGCCCCAAAGTGTATTCTCATCCCTCTGCCCTGAAAGCCATATGATATTTTGGAATGTTTTCTTCCATTCTTTTTTTTTTATTGTTCTTATGTGTTTTTTTAAATTTATTTGTTAAGTATGTTTTATTGATTATGCTCTAACAGTTACCCCATTCTTCCTCCCCTATATCCCCCTCCACATTGCAGCCCCCCTCCTTAGCATCCACCCCCCTTAGTTCATGTCCATGGATCATACATACAAGTTATTTGGCTTCTCTAATTCCTATACTATTCTTAACCTCCCCTGTCTATTTTCTACCTACCAATTGTGCTTCTTATTCCATCTACCTTCCCCTCCATTCTCCCCCTCACCCTATACTGATAACCCTCCATGTGATCTCCATTTCTGTGATTCTGTTCTTGTTCTAGTTGTTTGCTTAGTTTGTTTTTGTTTTTCTATTTTTTTTAGATTTGATTGTTGATAGTTCTGAGTTTACTGTCATTTTAATGTTCATATTTTTGATCATCTTCTTTTTCTTAGATAAGATCCTCTAACATTTCATATACTAAGGGCTTGGTGATGATGAATTCTTTTAACTTGACATTTTCTTGGAAGCACTTTATCAGCCCTTCCATTCTAAATGACAACTTTGCTGCATAGAGTAATCTTGGATATAGATCCTTGCCTTTCATGACTTTGAATACTTCTTTCAAGCCCCTTCTTGCCTGCAAGGTTTCTTTTGAGAAATCAACTGATAGTCTTATGAGCACTCTTTTGTAGGTAACTGTCTCCTTTCCTCTTGCTGCTTTTCATATTCTCTCATCTTCAGTCTTGGGTAATGTAATTATGATGTGCTTTTGTGTATGCTTCATTGGGTCCAATTTCCTCAGGACTCTCTGAGCTTCCTGGACTTTCTGGAAGTCTATTTCCTTCACCGGATTGGGGAAATTTTCCATGATTTATTCAAATAAGTTTTTAATTTATTATTCTTCTTATTCTCCTTCTGGCACCCCATGATTTCGATGTTGGAACATCTAAAGTTGTCCCAAAGGTTCCTAAGCCTCTCCTCATTTTTTGAATTCTTGTTTCTTTGTTCTGTTCTGGTTGAATGTTTATTTCTTCCTTCTGTTCCAAGTTGTTGATTTGAGTCCTGGTTTCATTCCCTTCACTGTTGGTTCCCTGTACATTTTCCTTTATTTCACTTTGCATAACATTCACTTCTTCCTTTATTTTGTGTCTATACTCAAGCATTTTTATGAGCATCTTGATTAACAGTGTTTTGAACTCTCCATCTGATAAGTTGTCTATTTCCGCGTCTCTTAGTTCTTTTTCTGTAGTTTTGATCTGTTCTTTCATTTGGGCCATTTTCTTTTTCTCAGTGTGCCTGCTAAGTTGTAAGTGATGGAGCCTTAGGTATTTGCCAGGGCTGGTCAAGTCAGTTAGCTGCATTATGGTGCTGCATGTGGGGGAGGGGTCAGAAAGGGAACGATGCCATTTTCTAGACTCTCGTGCTGCTTTCAGTCACTTCTCCCACTACTCACAGACATATTGGGCCCTTCTGGTGCTGATACCCAGCTGGGTGGGCTTGTGTAGGTTCTACGACCCATGGGTCTCTCCAGCCAACTCTCATATGAGGCTGGGAGCATCTCCTGCTACCACAGCCCTCACAGGTTTTTACACCCAGAGGTTTTGAGGCTTTCATTTCCCATGGTGGAACCCTAGGTTATATTGTCTGTCTTGCTCCCAAGTTGTTCCTCCTGGAATATCAGCATGTGAAACTGAAACCACCTGGTCTGCCAGCTGCCATCTCACCCAGCACGGTCTGTTGCCTTGCCACCTGTCCTCTCTGCCCAAGCTACCTATTCCCCCACTCCTGCCAGTCTGGAAAAAATGTCTCTTCTTTATTCCTTGGTTGTAAGCTTCCATAGAGTTCAAGTTTCTGGCAATTTGGGTTTGGTATCTTTTTGTTTGTTTTTAATTGTCCTTCTTTTGGTTGTATAAAGAAGCAAACTGTATCTATCTATGCCTCAATCTTGGCCAGAAATTTTAGATTGCATAAATTCTTCTGAATTGGTGTTTCAGGATTCTTAGAGAATATTTCTAGCAGTGGAATTGCTGGGTCAAAAGGCAGCTCCATTTTTAATTTGTTGAGGTCATTCCATACTGTTTTCCAAAATGGCTGCACCAGTCGATACATGACTAACAATGAACGAGGATTCCCTTTTCTTCACATCATTATTACCACTTGCGGATGGCTGATTTATTAATGATAGTCATTCTAACAAGTGTGAGGTGATATCTGATAGTGGTTTTAATTTGCTTTTTTCTGATGATTAGTGATACTGAGCATCTTCTTTCATAAGTATATGGGCCATCTGTATGTCCTGCTTGATGAAGTGTCTGTTCAGGTACTTTGCCCATTTTTAAATTGGATTGTTTATCTTCCTGGTGTTCAGTCACATGAGTTCTTTATATATTTGGAGACTAATCCTTGTCTTATGTACACTGGCAAGTATGTTCTCCCATAAAGTTGACATAAACTTAATTTTGGTAATGCTTTTTTATAAACCATGCAGAAACTTTTTAGTTTTAGATAGTCACATTTATTTAATTTTTCTTTATTTCTCTTGCCTTAGGAGATATATCAAACAATTCCATTATTTGTATACAAAAACAGCTTTGATTTCTGAATATTGACTTTGAATCCCTCTGTTTTTCCAAATTCATTTACTAGGTCGAAGAGGTTTTTGATGGAGTCTATAGGATTTTCTATGTACACTATCCTGTTATCTGCAAACAATGACAGTTTTGTTTATTTTTTCCAATTAGTATGCCTTTTCTTTCCTTTTCTTGTCTGATTGCTATGGCTAAAACTTCCAGTACGATGTTGAATAGAAGTGGTAAAAGTGGACAACCTTGCCTTGTTCCTTAACTCAGTGGAAAAGATTTTAGTTTTTGACCATTGAACATGATGTTGGCTATATGTCTCTCATATATGGCCTTTATTATGTTGAGATATGCTCCCTCTATTCCCACTTTGCTGAGTGTTTTGATCATAAATAGATGCTGTACCTTATCAAATACTTTTTCTGCATCTATTGACATGATCGTGTGATTTTTGTCTTTGCTTTTGTTTATGTGATGTATTACATTTATTGATTTGCAAATATTGTACCATCCTTGCATCCCTGGGATGAATCCCACTTGGTCATGATGTATGGTCTTTTTAATGTATAGCTGGATGCGGTTTGCCAATATTTTGTTGAGGATCTTAGCATCCATGTTCATCAGCAATATTGGCTTGAAGTTTTCTTTCTTTGTTGTGTTTTTATCTGCGTTTGGAATTAGGATGATGCTGGCTTCATAAAAAGAGTTTAGGAGTCTTCCATCATTTTGGATTTTGGGGAATAGTCTGTGAAGAATAGGGGTTAGTTCTTCATTAAATGCTTTGTAGAATTCTCCTGTGAAACCATCCTGTCCAAGGTTTTTGTGTGTCAGGAGGTTTTTTGATTACTGCTTCAATTTCATCTGCTGTTATTGGTTAGTTCAGGCTTTCTGCTTCTTCTTCATTGAGTTTTGGAAGATTATATTTCTCTAGAAATTCGTCCATTTCACCCAGGTTTTCAAATTTCTTGGCATATAGTTCTTCGTAGTAGGTTCTTACAATCTTTCATATTTCTGTAGTATTGTTACAGGCAACCTCCGTGCTGCTGAACCGCAGAAACATCTCCCGCCTGCAAAAGTGGGGAGGGGAGGCAAATGACGTGCAACCTCCGGGTTTTATCTCTGAATGTTTTTGTACCCTGGAACCTTCATCCCAAGCTTCTGTGATCTGTTCTTTGTATCCCAAATAAGTAGCTAGACCTAACTTCCACTCCTGGCTCCTGTAATCCGAGTTTGCCACGTAGTTTCCTGCCCCTGCCTGTATGTATATAATAGGCTACCTCTCCTTTGTTCGGGGATCAGAATTTGGAGTTGGAATCTCTCCTCTGAGCCCGTGCACGTAAATAAAGGGTTGTATCCCGCCACTCTCTTTGTGCTGGTGTGAGATAATTTTTCTGTATCTCTACGGTGTGTGAGTTACTTTTCCGCAACATTTTGGTTCCCTGACTGAGAAACGACTCACAAGAGCAGGCCGTTTTGGCCTCCGTGAAGACACTGGGGACCAGTGGGGACGGACCTTGTCTTGGAGTAGAGAGTGCACACCGCCGGTGGTTTCGGGCTACTCCTCGGGGAGTGGGGGCAGCCGAGCTGGGTCCCAGGCTGTTCTAAACCCGGGCAAGAGGGAGAGTGACGAGCTATGAACACCAGAGGCGCCCACTGGTAAGTGCTCAGGGGGACCAGACCCGAATCGGAACTAGGGGCCTGATCAGCCGTTAACCTAGTCACTCAGAAATTCCGGGCCAAACACATTTGGCTCAGAACACCCAGCCCTAATTCGGGGGTGGACTGGATTGTAATAACCTCAGAGGAAAAAAATTGTAAATTCTGTGTGACTGAGAGTGAGTGTGAGAGCAAAAGAACCCCTTTTCCTTTGTCTGTCTGCGCCATAAGGGAGGGAGCATGGGAGGCTCCCAGACACTGCACCATCGCCAAGAAACTTCAAAGTGATGTAATTGTTTAAAATGTTCAGTGTGGAAGCTATGTAATTAAGAATCTGTTTGGACAGCATGTTGTAGGAGTGCAACCCTCAGGACCAAGTTAAATAAGCCTCCTACTGCAAAGTTCTTTTGTTAAAAGACAACAGGGTGAGTGCCTAACCCAAAGATAAACAGATAAACATTGTAACTTTAATGTCCATCCTCCAGAGAGCTCAAAATGATTTACAAATAACTTTTAGGTGTTGAAAGCTTCAGTTCCTTACTAAAATCTTCAGGGGTTGGGGTGGAGGCTGGAGTCTACAGGGGAAGAATAGAGGCAGCAAATAACTGTGAGGGCTTAGCAAAACAGCCCAACTCTGACAGGCACTCCATCTGCTGAGTGACAGCCTAACCCTTTCCAGAGGTCAGAGGCATGCCCCGAATGGAAAGCACCAGGCCCAGCTGCACCGGGGAGAGGAGACACTTCCGAGCAGGGCCAGGGAGGTTGCTGGGCTCTCGGATCACAACCAGCTGCCTTTTCTCTCCAGGAAGCAGAACAGCAGAGTGCAGGAGCCTTTGAGCAACTCAAGAGTAAAGACCTGAAGACAGTGGAATCAGGGGGTCCCTAGTCAGGAGGCCCAGCTAGATCGCTCGCTGATGAGGCTCATGATTGCTGGGCCCCTCCCAGGGTTTAGGGCTTCCAGGGTCCTTTGGGAAGTCCCTGCGATTGGTGGGCCGAGCCTGCCTGTGTGTTGGGTGCCTGGACACCAAGCCATGTGTGTGTGCCACCATTTTGGGTAAAATGGAGGATGAGCCACGTAAGTGCCCGTCATGGAGGGCAGGTCATGCATGCACATCGCCATTTTGGGCGACCCAGCGTGCTGAGCGATGTCATCTTGGATAATGGACCACGTGAGAGTTCCACCATCTTGGAACTGGGCAAAGTAAAAGCAGTTATATAGACAAAGGAAGCGATGTAGCTGAATAGCAGCAAAAGAGGCTGATAAAGGAATATGCCCTTGGTACCTGTTCTAGACTTGTCACAATTTGACCCTGAATATTTGGCTGCAGACTTAGAGAAAGCCAGGAGTTAAGGTTTTAATAACGAAGGTCCTGATAGCAGATAGGAAAAGAATAAGAAAGAAGCTATACTGTTTTCCTGGACGTTTATCAGAGCCGGTCATGAAGCATTTGCATGAGGCCACACACTGTGGAAGAAACTTATTAATCACCTATGTCAAACCGTGGCTTGCAGGTCCTGAAATTTCTAGAACTATAGGAAATTAATTGCTGGATATGTTGTGTGCTAGAAGAACAACCCCAAAACAGAACCCCTCGGAAAAGGAAAGAAAGCAATATCAAGGACAGTGCCCACTTGAGGACTGGCAAGTTAACTTTACTCAGATGCCAAGGATCAGAGAGTAGAAATATTTATTAACCTTTATAGACACCTTCTAAGGATGTATAGAAGCCTATCCCACTAGGACAAAGAAAGCTTCAGAGGCAGTGAAACCTCTACTGAAGGAAATAATCCCTCACTTTGGCCTCCCTGATGGCATCCAGAGTAATAACAGACCTGCTTTTATTTGAGAAATTACACAGGAGGTTAGTAAATTTTAGGAATCAAGTGAAGATTCCACATGGCATGGAGACCTCAGGCTTCTGGGGAGGTAAAGAAGAGGAATCACACCTTAAAGAAAATAGAAACTGTGTCAAGAAACTCATCTTCATTGGGATCAAGCTTTGTCTATTGCCCTGCTCAGGATAGGGGTAGCTCCTCGAAGTGGGATTCAGTTGAGTCCCTATAAAATTGTGTACAGGTGGCCATTTCAGGTCACAATTAGGGTAGGAGATATATATAAAAGAAAAGGAAACAAGAACTACAGGTAAAGAAAAATGTACAACATTTGAATCAGACTTTAGCAATAATAAATAATATTGCTTGTATTGGAGACTTCTCTCCCACAGGTTTTCTGCATTTATTTGGGCCTACAGACTAGGTGCTACTCAAGATTAAGGTGACAGCATTTCCAGAAAGCACTAGAGGAAGATCTAAAATTCATCTTTAGAAAACAATGACTTATTTTTGTTCTTTACCTCTTGTTTAATCCCTTGTCATGGACAGCTTATTCCCTTCAAATAGGATGGAAATATTTAGGTATATTTCACAAAGCATGTTTTGAATATTTCTGACTTGTCTCGCAGGAGGAAAGGAACCTCAATCATTTATTTTCTAGTTTTATGAGAATGTGGTTTCAATCTGCTTTGGTTTCTGATCAGAAATCCTCTGCACCTGCAGACCTAGTAAGTTTAACTGAAGACCTATGAAAGTTACCTGTAACCGGTTGGGGAGCATGCCTTTGCCACTTGGGACCCAGGAAAGGTCATTTAGAGCTGATGAGTATTTCAGCCCAAAGCAAAAGAATATGTCTCTGCCACGAGACCAGGCCTGAAAGAGCATGTCTCTGTGGGGGCACCAGTGAATGCACTGGTGCAAGAGAATACCTCTACCTGTATAATGTTCTTACGGAAATCTGTCTGTGTTTTGGATTTTGCTCTGTATCTGCTTTGAAAAGAAAATTGAGGATTCCAGAAAAGGTTAAAACTTCACACTCTGTAGAAAAGTGAACAAAGGAAAATGTCAGATATGTAGACAGAAGGTTTATTAATGTTACAAAAGGTCTGCAAAAGTTGTAAAAATAAAAGTTTTAGAAAATTATATAATATTAGTAATAAAAAATATAAGACATAAAGATGCAATCTTGGTGGATATTAGAAGGAAAAGGATTTTCCTTTGCATTTGGTATTTTTCTCCCTACCTGATCCCTCCAGAATTTGGCATTCTGAAGGAGTGAGAGAGAACATAAGGTTTCTTTGCATAAATCCATTAAGATCAGTCATTAATGGTGGTTTTATTAACCAAGACTTTGACTGGAATGTCATGACTGAAGGATGAATGTCTGGGTTCTGGTCATCACTAGAAAGCCCCAAGGAACTGGGATTGACTTGCAAAGCTAGTAAAAGCCCACAAGAAGAAGCCTGGTACTTTGATTGGTTGTGCGATTCCTGGTAGTCTTTCCAGGGAAGGAACAAAGCTTGCTTTCCTGAAAGATGGCTGAAAAGGAACCTGTAGGCACAATGGAAGCCTCAAAGATTTGAGTGAATCAACTGGTACAGACAAAGCCAGGTGGCAGATGTATAGCTCTGCTTCTGTGCCCTGAGTGGCAGACTGAGAAGTCAATCTAAAGGTTCCCCTGTGAGTTCCAGAAAAGCGGATTTATAGATCATGGGTGATCTAAGCTGTTCTTGTTTCTTGATGTGTTTATGCAAATAAATAGTCAAAATTAAAAGCTGGACTCAAAGTAGTCCCTTTAATAACAATGAGGATGATCTTAAGGAGAAAATTGTAGTTCAAGGAAAATCAAAATGCTCAGTATTAGACATAAGAATGGCTCAGCCAACTGTCTTGAAGGTATGTTTTTCATTTGAAAGTTAAAATTTGGATTTGTAATATCACCAAAGATGTTCAATTTACAGGCACAAAGGACCTGTCAAACTGCCACTGTTAAATGTCATTGCAGCAAGGACCTTGAAACTGAATGTTTTTCCCAAAAAGACAGTCTCACAGGCATTAAGGCTGGATTTGGGATTGTTGTGTGAATTAACCTGTGTGTTCTTCTGTTTTCATAGGGCGTATGCCTATGACCTCATTACCTGAGTGAGTGGGTGCAATATAGGCCTCACCTAAGGAGCCCCTCTTCATCATCACCCCTGAGACTCAATGGTTTGACTGAAGTAAGTGATTGGGTTGGCGAAGGGTACGGGTGGCCTGCGGGCTTCACTTTAGAGCTGATTTTCCCTTTTCTGTCCTAATGGCTTGAACAGAAAGGGCCCAGATATCTAGAAGGAGGGATATATTTCCCTCTGCCTGAGTTAAATATAGTAGGCCACAAGGGCTTTGAATAGGTGTAGCATGTCGGGTACACCTTCTTCCAGATAAGCCATTCTTTACCTGAGTCCCTGTCTCCCACATGTAGTAGTTATGATTTAATTGTGCTTTCAACTCTCTTGCCAAATCTGTCATCTCCAGAATACAACAAGGATGTCAGCTATCCAGTAATGCCAGCCTTTGGACACCGAGCCCGCAACTTCCTGGTGACAGCTGCCTGACCTGGATTCTGTAAGGTCCTTCCCTTGCAGGAAGGACCCCCTTGTGCTGCACCCATCATTCAGGAAACCCCTGAACCTTGGTAGGTGGGACGACATCCGTGTCCAGCTGGAGGCAGTTACAAGAAGGTGAGACCTTCGTCCATTGTCCTTTATAAGATCATAAAGGGGTTTAATCTAGAAGGAAGAATCATAACGGGGTGGAGCCAAGGGGGAAGCCCAAACAAGGATTTGCAATAAGGTCCAGAACTCAAGGTATCCAGAAAATATTAGAAATATATAGAGAGTGTCCTCACCCCCACAAGTCTGAACTGAGAGGGCAATAGGACACAGAGCAGGGCCATTCAGAGCTGTTTTATATAGCAGCAGCAGCTCTGCAGCTAACCTCTAGCATAGTCACTTGACATATCTATACAATCTTTGACTAGTTTCATATATAAAATAGCAGTAGCCATGCATATATAAAATAGCAGTAGCCATGCTTTGAAAAGGGAGATAGAAGTGACTGGGTCACAGGATATGACTATGAAGGAAATAACACACTGCTTTTTGGAAAAAGGGGGAACCCCTGAGGTTTCAGGACTCCCTTCGCCACACAGCTTAAGAAGCTAGGAAACAAGATGTGGCAGCAATGCAGAGATCTTTCTTAGCAGTCTGGAAGAATGCAGGAGAGATGCTACGGGGAGCTCTCTTAGACCACAAGGTTTTAGAGGAGTAGGAGCCCCTTAGCCTGAGAGACAGGGGCAGGACCACGTAGCTTTGAGTACCTTCCTTTGCCACACAGCCTAAGAAGCTGGGAGACTTTGCCCGGAAGAAAAGGGGTAAAAGGACTCTTGCTGGTGAGCCATAAAAAAGTGCCACGTAGTTTTAGATTGGCTAGAGATCACAGTGGCAACACAGAGGATAGTGTCAGAACTGTAGATCTCCTGAATCACGGGATTCTACTTCTCCTACGGTACCCTAAATTAGGCAAAGGGGAGAACCTGTCTTTTCCTCCAGGAAAAATACTGTTTCTATATTAAAAAAGTACTGTTGGCCCAGTGAGGGCTCGAAGAAAACATCATTAAGTTGAAAGACATTCGCCGAAGACTAGGGAAGACCCACTGAAGACCACTCCTAGTGGCAATCAGTGCCCAACCCCTACGCGCTACTAAGCCAACTGCCCCGACTGCCTCGCATTTTACCTGTCTGGACTTGACTCTTTCTTTTGTATACCTCTGGACCCTGTAAGTCAGCTAATATTTGCATTTGAATGGGGACACCCCCCCATACACTGGCACCAAGACCTAATTGACTGGATTCTAGAACTCCACTATATTCAGTGAAGCGTTAGCCCAGGACCTGAAACCATTATCAGAGCAGCATTCCGGCCTTGTCTTGCTCCAGTATGTGGATGATTTATTGCTGGCAGGGCCAGGGAGCCACGAATGCTGGGAAAGGACATGGACCCTGCTCTGGCTCCTGGCATCCAAGGGTTACCGGGTGTTCAAAAAGGAAGGCCCAGATTTGTTAAAAAGGAAGTTCGGTACCTGGGTTACCGAATAAGCCAGGGACAGAGGACATTGGGAACTGAAAGGAGGAATGTGATCAATCAACAATACAGCCCAACGACTAGAAGACAGGACACTTGGAAGGTCGCAGAGTAGCATCATGAGATGGATACTACTGTGCCTATGGATTGCCACGGGGACAGCCCTAGAGCAGCCTTATGCCACCACTGACTTTGGTTCCACTTCGACAACTTTCACTGTTTCCCAAACCCAGACCTCAGCACCCTTTTCTCTCCAAGGTGTTCCTTGTTCCAGAACCCATCCACCAGAGCACGGGAGTGCTACAGACCACCCGGTTCCTGCAATCAGATGCTGCCATCCTCCGGATCCATCACCAGTCCACCGGGAACTTTCTTTCAGTGCAACGAGACTCTCTGCCGGGCCCTGTTTGCTGTGCATGGTAGTGCAACCAACAGAAGCCACAGTGACCCGAAGGGTTACTGCCAAGATCCTTACTCTCCAGAGACGCCAGTACCGGAGATTGCAGCCAACTCAGACGGAGGTTGAATATGCAGACTATGACAGTGATGCTAGAACAGACACCAGTGCTGTTTAGCATCAAAGGGGGAACATTGTAGTCGGGAGACGTACTTATACGTTTTACGTTGACTGGTAGTGGAATCCGGGAGACGTATAAATACGTTTTTTGTAGACTAGTGGTAGAATGCGGGTAGTGTATAAATACGTTTATTTTTATAATTTTTTATTGCTCTAAAGGGATGCTAACATGCAGATATATGCATTCCAAAGGACAAAATTTGGGTCTCTTAACACAGACAATGGTGAATTAAGTATGTATGTCTGTTTTAATGATTATCATACAAAAAAAAACACTACTAAAACTTCATTCTTTCTTTAAATACAATTAACACAACAAAAAACACTAGTAAAACGTCAT
>PVJI01015402.1:5566-41341 GCA_004026765.1 Micronycteris hirsuta | reverse complement strand
CTCTTGCGCTCGTCCAAGCAGCCCCCCCCGTCCCGGTGCTGCCGCAGGTCCGGTGCCGTAGGTTACCTCTTGAGCTCGAAGTATCACCCATCTCCCTGGCCTTGGTGACACCGGGCCACGATCCTCAGGTGCTGCTGGGATCCCACTCCCACCAGCGCACGGGCTTAGGGCAGGTGGAGTCACTTGAGTTGGGAGACGCACCTCTGTGTGCTCTGACCCCAGAGCACGATGTGGGTGACTGGACCCCAGCCGCACACGCCGGCCCTGTCATGACCCCCGATTAATGAGCCCCCAGGGTCATTAAGTGTCGGCTGTGCCCAAATTGGCGGCTTACCCGGCACACAGCGGGACCTCCCGCGAGGCGGGGCCCTGGTCTTTAGCATCTCAAACACCTGTGAATGGAGATGCTAATGCCCGGCCCGGGGGCTCTGTGGAGCTCTGAGTCTTTCCCTGGGAAGCGGACGCAGGCGGAATCAAAAGCCCTGAGTTTGGGGAGCGGGATCTGTCCTTGGTGGGTGGTCACTGGCTGGATGGGCGGCCCTGGGACTGGGTCACCCGTTTCCTTTCGTTGAACTGGGACCGATGATGCAGGATTTACACATGGTGCTGACCGCCTCAGATCTGTGGTCGAGGGGCTGTGGGTACAACTCGATCCGAGCTAAGGGTGGATTGGCAAGCGTCCAGTCTCCCTGCTGACTCTCGTCGGTCACTGGGGTATCAGACTGGGGGCACCTGCGATACTGGGCCCGGAGACCCGGGACACGGGCCGGCGGACCCCAGCCTCCGCTGCCTCAGGCGCCGCCTCGAACGTGGTGCCACCTCGCGGTCACTGCTGTCCTCACAGCCACAACCGAGATGACACCCTGACGGCATTGACCCCTTTCGGGGCCTACGGGGGTCCTGGCCCGACACAGAGGGAGAACCTCGAACCCTCCTACACTCGGCAAAGCGGCCCCCAGTCCAGGGCTGCTGCGCCAGGACTTCCATCCAGGCCTCCTGAGAGATGGCCAGCCCAAGACACGGGACCTTGTGCCTCCAGTTACCCACTGTGACCTTCCCTTTGGATGATGACACCGGGGCCAGGTCCGTGGTGCCAACCCTGTGGCGGGTGTCCAGCTGCGTGCAGGCTCTGGGGGCACAGACGTGTGCCCTCCCCGCCACAGTGCCAGGATCCCGCAGCCCTCCAGGTCCAGACCGGCCCCCAGGTGGAAGGGCCCCGCTTCAGCTCCCTGTTCCCCTGGAGAGTGTTTGGACGTGCTTGTCTGGAGGGTCTCCGGCAAGTCTTATGGGCATTATCTGTCTTCATCACGGCCGCACCCCAGAGCAAGATGCGGAGCTACAGCCCCAGGCACCCGCCTGCCCGGAGTGCAGCCGCCCCCCAGGCCTCTGCCTCCTGGAGGCACAGAGCAGCTCCATCCAGCTGGGGGCTCCTGCCTGGACCCCTCTCCTCCCTGTGGGCCCCCTGGGGCTGCTTCCTGACACCCGCGTCCCGGGCTGCTTAGGCCTATTGCAACCCTGGAAACACTACAGGCGCTTAGACCACAGCCGTCGTGCGAGTCCGGGGGCCGGTGTGTGCTCCGTCCGCTGCTGGACAGGTGTGCACCCCCATGCTGACCACCCTGGGGGGCGGAGCCGCTGGCCCAAGGGAGCTAGAAGCAGTGCTGGCTAGGGACGGTGACACCCAGGACGCCATCCTACAGTCCCTCAGCTTCGGGGTGGCACAGAGAGGCTCACCACGCAAGTGACTGGATGGGGTGTTGCAGAGGCCCCTCCCCCAGCCTCTGGTGGGGAGGCGGGGCGCACAAGGGTCACCTTTGAAGCAGATGCTGGGCAGGTACAGGGGTGACGATGTGGCTCATGGGAGAACTCAGTGAGGGCCTAGGAATAGCTGCCTGGAGATTCCAGTGAGGGCCCAGGCTCAGGAGGAAATGAGGCCCCGGGCCCTGAGCCGCCCTGGACGGCCAGCGCCCCAGGCACGCGGGGACACCGGGAGGCAACGCGGGTGAGCCCCACCTGGAGCCTCCCCAGGCGGCAGGGGGCGGAGGAGGAGCACAGAGGCGGGGCCAGACCTTGCTTAGCCTGGAAAGGAGGGACGGGCTCAGGATGGGCAGATGATTTACCGTCACAGGCCTGGGGATGTTGCGGGGGTCAGAGTGCGGGACCCCGAGCGGTGGAGACAGAGGTAGGCAACCCGTCACCCCTGGGTGCTCCCCTGCCCACGCACTGCCACGCCCAGCACTGCGGCCCCGACTCCCAGGCCATCGACCCCCTGGACGCCCAAAAGGAGGGGCGCCCAACGCCGGCATCGTGGCTGCCAAGTCTTCCTGCATCGCCACCGCTGCGGCCCCAGCCTCATCCCCTCCAGATCCAGTCCCCACCGCTCCGTGAGTGGGGCCACCCCCACCCTCCCCGTCCCGCCAGCCCCAGGGCCGGGTGCAGCGACAGCCCGCACACTGGGGCCCGGACTCCCCCAGCCTCCCTGGAACCCGCCTCTCAGACGGAGTGCGTGTCTCCTTCCCTCCCTTCTCCTGGGGACAGGCCACGACCTGTCCCTTGGCTGCTCTGGGCCCCTTGCCTTCTGGACTTAAAAGAGGCCCGTACCCCGAAGTCACCCCCCACAGGTCCCAGACAACCCCTGTGCCTCCTGTCCTACACGACTGCCACAACACAGCCACGCCACGGGCACGCCACACCGGCCCGTGCATCTTGCTTCTGGATCCCCAGGGAAGGGGGCACCTGTGTGCCCGGCGCACGGTGGCAGAGCAGCGAGCAGCACACTCCCCGGCCAAGTGCAGCCACGTCTCCAGGCCCTGCCCCCAGGGTGCCTCCGGAAGCTGCCTTCCCCTTCCGAGGCCCATTCCTCGGTCCACCGCGGCCGGCCGCTGGCCGTCGCCAGCACCTGGAGCCTGGCCGGCACGAAGCCACACTTCCCGGCCTGACACTCACACACCCGGAGCTCCGGGCTGCCCCGTCGTCACTGCTCTGCGGTCCCCGCCGGAGGGGCTGCCGCCTCTGGGAGCAGGGCTGCCTGGGCTTGGGCTTGAGGCCAGCAGCAAAGCCTCAGGGCGGCTGTTTGTTCGGGGGGACCCCGCGGCCATTCGTTCCTGCCCCTCATGCCCCAGACGGCTGGGCGTCCTCGTCTCTGTCCTCCTGCTGCCGTCTGTCCTCACCGACAGGTTTCATTAGCAGCCGCCGCTTGCCACTTCGTCACACTGTTCCCTTCGCCGGCCTCCCTCGCAGCTAGGTGTGGCCACGTGACTGATTTCTGGCCAAAGGGACAGGGTACGGGTGCTAGATGTGACCGCTCGTCACCCGTTCGGGGGGCACGCCTCTGCTCGCTCTGCTGCTGGCGGGGATGGGCATAGTCGGCAGGAGCAGGGACGGCCAGCGTGGGCCCCGTGCTGTGCCTGGGGCAGCCGCGTCTCAGTCCCGCTGACTGTGGGTGACAGCAGCAGGAGTGTCCTTTCACTGTCCTGGAGGCCAGAAGCCCCAAACTCTGAGGGAGAAGCCCTCTCCAGCCTCTGTCCCGGCTCCTGGCCCTCTGTCCTCAGCGTCACGGGGCTGCCGGCACCTCACTCCCGCTTCCACCCGCAGCCTCGGGGGCCACTCCTTCCGGTTGCTGAGTCTCTCGGGAACGTCCTCTCCCTGCAAGGACCTCCTCCAGTGGGACCTCACCCGTGACCTCTGTCATGACCCCACTTCCAAATAAGATCCGTGCTGGGGTACGGAGGCTACCGCTCCACGCGCGAACTGGGGGGCAACAGCGCAGCCCCGGACGGAGCCCTGGACGGACAGGCGGTGCCGGGCGCAGGGTTTGCCTGGGTGACCTCAGAGCAGAGGGCATCAGCTCAGCCTGCTCGGGGCCGGGCTCGGGACACGGAGGTGCCTGGGACCCGGGGAGGGGCCCAGGGGCAGGTACGGCCCAGAGCCCTGGGCTCCCCCGACCTGGGCCAAAGACCAGTGCCCTCAGGGCAGGGCCACCTCGCTGTGTCTCTTTTTGGAGGCCTGGGAGCAGGGAGAGGCTGGGCTGTTCTGGAAGGCTGAGGCTGGGCCCACGGTCAGGAACAGCCATTTGCTCTGACGATGGGAAGGCTGTCACTCCAGCCTGAAGGAGGATGAGGGCTGTGACAGGTGTGTGGCCTGGCCGGATGTTGGACAGTATCTCTGGGACTCTCCCCAGGCGGCACCCAGCTCCCACACCCCTGCGTGGTTTCTTCCCTGTGCTGTGGCCGACCCAGACCCCCGACAGGACTCGGCAAACGTGTAGCTCGGCTCGCACTGGTGTCAGCGAGGAGACCGATCGTGGATTCATGTCCCTGGACGTCCCTTTGCAGCGCTGGGCCCTGACGCCCACCTGTCCCTGTTTCAGCAGGCTGTCGGTCCCCAGGCCGGACACGGCGGCTGCCACCCACCTGGAGGGACAGCCCTCCATGCAGCAGCCCCAGGGGCAGGCGGCAGCCCTCAGTGGGGGCAGGTGGCCTCCTGGGGCAGAGGGCCTTCACAGGGTCCACTTCCGGGCTGCAGGCTGAGATACTCCTGGGTGACTGGGTGGGCCCGACGTCTGGTGACAAGTGTCCTAGTCAGAGGAAGGAGAGGAGAGACCCGCCGTGTGGAGACGGAGGCGGAGCCGGGACAGCACCTATAGCCCCAGACCCAGGAGGAGGCAGGAAGGACCCTCCCCAGGAGCCTTCAGAGGGAGCTCAGCCCGGCCACACCTCAGGTCTTGGACCTGCAGCCTCCAGGACGGGGACAGAATAACTTCCGTCTGTCCTCGGGCCAGGGTGAGGTCATTGTTTCGGGGGGCCCAAGAAATGGACGGAGGCCTCAGTGTGGAAAGGCAGCTTCTTCCCTGATGGTCCCCGCGAAGTCTGGGGACCCCGCTCGTGGCCTAGCTCAGGCCAGGGGGCCGCCCTCTGTCAGCCCTTGGGGCCCAGAGCTCGGGCACTCACACGGCAGGGGTGCGCCCCAGCCCCAGGGGCAGTATCATCTGGGGCGTGTCTCCTGTCCTCACCTCCTGCGCTCACGGCCCTGCGAGCTTCTTCCCAGCCGGGGGCCGCGGAGCCTTGGGGGAGTCGGGCCGGCCTGGCGCTGCCCCCAGCATCCCCTCGTCCATGTGAATCCGGGTGGAGCCGGCCACGCGGGGACGTTGCTCGGATGTCGGGGGCTGTGTCCCCCCCAAGTCACATGTCGAGGTGAAGACGCGGCTCATGGACATCCTCAGGGACAAAGTGTGGGTCCTCGCGAGTTTGTGGGGTGTCCTGCAGCCACCGCTTCCCGCCGGCGAGCCGAGGACCCTGGCCCTTGCCTCTCCCAGCCTGGACCCCCGGCCTTTCCTTCAGGACGTTTCTCTTGCCCTCACAGCACCCATGCTTCTGAGAGGCCCGGCCAGGGAGCCCCCAGCTCTCCTGCAGCTCCCAGGCCACCCACCCTTTAGGCTCCCACAGGACGCCAGCAAGAGACCCCAAGGCGCTCGGTCGGGGCTCTGGGGCCCCAGCAGACTCTCCATGGCCTCCCACGCTGCCTGGCACTGTGGTCCCCGCTCGGCTGGCCCAGGCGGGCTCCCCACCCACAGTGACCTCCGCCCCCCAGATCCCCGCACTCAGGCCAGACATGGGAGAAGGGAGAACTCTCCCACTCCCCACACTGCAGCTTCCCCAGGAGGGGCGGCGGGCGCCTCCCCTGCTCCACCAGACCCCTGAGGGGCCACCGGACAAGGCAGGGCTGACAGGTTCCAGGAGGCCCTGGGCTTGTGTGGCAGAGACTCGGGAGGAGGGAGAGCCGTGACGCGGGGACGGGGGGCTCCGACCCTCGAGGGGGGCTGCCCACTCTCGCCCGGCCAGCAGGGCTCCTTGAGCGGGTGGGATCTGGAGTCTCCGGCCGAGGGTCTGGCCACAGTGGAGGTGTCCACTAGTGACTGGTGGATGGACAGACAGAGGATCCAGGGTTGATGGGCGGATGCTTACAGGAAGGAAGACACCGAGGCTGACTTTTCAAGAGACAGAGGTGCTTTTCTGACTCAGGCCCCGAGAGGGAATAGGGCCTTCCCGCTCCCACCACGGCCATTGTTCTGGCCCCTTCTAGAATCATCTGGCAGTTCATCTTTTATAAAACAAATATTTCAGACTCACAACCCAGGCGCTCTCATGGAGCCTCAGCAGATGGGCCAGAGGCTTGGCCGCTCTCCCACGCCCCCAGATGCGTGAGCCCACCACGGCCTCTCCACGGCATCCACCAGGGACGCGGCCTCGGCCAGGAAAATGTCAGAGCCGCCGGCCACCTGCCTGGGCCCCCGCTCCTGGGCCCTGTCCATTCCCCTTGGCGGCTCCCACCATGGACAGGACATTCCTGAAAGCTGAGGCTACTCATCAAGGGTTTGGAGCTGGAAGGCCGGGCAGGCCCGCGCTGCCTCGTGGACGTGGCCTCTGCGTGTCCTTCCCCTTCTCCTGGCCCCTGGGGGCTGGCCTGGGAGAAGGGGCACTCGCCCCGTTTTCCTTCCCACAGTCCACGCCAGAGCCCGCACCGTAACAAGTCTTTACCCCGCTGAGGCCCCTCCCCGCTCGACGCCCACCACGCTTGGGGCCTGAAGTGGGCTGGCCACCACAGGCTGCCCTGGGCACTCCCAGGCCCCGTCAAAGTGGCCTTCCAGGGTGGGGGCTGCCTCTCTCCTCCCCCACTCTGCCCCCTAAGCTCCTGGGGGTGGGCTGCACCTGGCACCAGACCATCCCCTTCGAGTCTGCTCTCCCACCTGCCAGCAAGAGCCCCGGGCAGAGGAGGGCAGCCCGTAGAAGCACCCCCACCTCCCAGCAAAGACCAGAAGCTGCCTCGGGATGGGAGGAGGGCTGGTCAGAGAACAGAGGCACGAGCGAGGACCTGAGCGTCAGGTGCGGAGCACCGAGTACTGAGCATCGGTCACTGAGTGCTGGGTGTCGAGGGCTGGGGACTGAGTGTCAGGAGTTGAGGGCTGGGGTGCTAAGCGTCAGGGACTGAGCAGCGGGGTGCTGAGCCCCGGGGCAGCGGGAGGAGGAAGAGGAGAGGGTGGGGAGGTGAGGGTCCAGAGCAGGGGCTGGCGGTGCGTGGCCTCGGGCTCCGTCCCAGGAACACCCAGGGCCTGTCCTTTGCCTCACCCCTCACACCACATTTTTCCGGGAAGAAATCATCGCCCCATGGAGGCGGGTTTCCATCTGGGCTTGGTTGATGAGCTATTTTGGAGGAAGCTTCTGCGTTAACTCACTTTGCTCGCCAAGCTCATGCGGGGACAATTAGGGGAGGCAGGGAGACGGGGAGGCGAGGAGTGGGGGAGCCTGGGCGCGGGCCAGGCGCCCCGTTCCCCCGCGGTCTCCTGCCTGCCAGGACGCTGGCGCGCTGAAGGGCCAGGGGTCTGGGTTCCTGAGGCCGGGGGTCGGGGAGATGGGGGGGCTCTGCACCTGCAGCCCCTGCGGGCCCCTCCCCAGGGCCCCGTCTCTCATCCGGCTCTGGCTGAGCCATTTCCCGCACCGCGTTCCCAACCCCTTGGCCCCCCGGCTCCATCCATCACCCCAGCTGAGGAAATGCCGCTGCCTGTCCCGCCCACGCCCGGGGGCCTCCGCCCCCATCTTGGAGCCTGGCTGCTGGGGCGCGGGCCCCAACTCGAGCCCCTGGAGGAGCCTTCGCCCTGGCTCCTCCCCAAGCCTGCACTCCTCTCCATGGGGCGCTTCTGCGCTCCCCACTTCTCAGAGCTCTGCCAACGTGACCCCGCCAACCCCGCTTCCCTGTCTTTTCCAGTGACGCTTCTCAGAAGGGTGGCCGTCATGGGTTGAATTCTGTGCCCCCCCCAAATTCATGGGTTGGAGTGCGGACCCCCCACCCCCACCCCTGCCTCAGAGTGTGACTGCATTTGGAGCTGGGCCTTTAAGTAGGTGATTTCAGTAAACTAAGGCCACCAGGGTGGGGACTCACCCCATGCAACTGATGCAACTGGGGTCCTTGTAAGAGGAGACCAGGGCGCAGACACACTCAGAGGGATGACGGTGTGGGGACACAGGGAGGGGACAGCCGTCCGCATGCCCAGGAGAGGCCTCAGGAGGAACCAGCCCTGTGACACCTGGTCTCGGACTCTGGCCTCCAGGACGGGGACGGTGAGGGTCTGCAGTTTAGCCCCCATCTGCGTGCTTTGCTGGGCAGCTTGAGCTGACTCGCACAGGGGCAGCCCCGCCTGTGCCCCCACGACCTCCTGGCCCATTAGCCCACTTCCCAGCAAGCTGAAAGGCACCTCTTATAAGACACCTCTCTGTGGGAACCCCTGCCCTCAAAGGGCCCTTGGTGAGCCACGCTTTGGGGTAACTAAGTGCCCCACTTGGCCTCCCAGCGCCCCTCCAAGCTCTGAAGTCTCCCTGAGCTTGGGCCGCCCCCTCCCACCCCCTGGCGTGTGTTTGACCTGGGTCCTTCCCCCAAAACCTTGGGTCCAGCTCACTCAGCTGGGCCCCAGGTAGGCACAAGCCATCCCTGAGTGCAGACAACACAGTCGCCTTCTGCTGCCAGAAGACACGTGGACGGCCTGGGGCCCCCTCCTCACCGGGCTGGGAGGCTGCTGCCCGGCGTCACACACGCTGAGCCCTCCGGCCCAAGGCCCCAGAGAAGCCGGTGGGTTCCGGTCCCTGGAAGACCCACTCTCCCTGCTGCTCCCCTACCCGTCTGCCTTCTCACCATCCTGTCACCAGGGAGGCCGGGCTGGCCCCCACCCTGCCCTGGCTCGGGGCAGCCCTGGGGTGAGCAGGAGGACACAGGGGATGGCCGACAAGCTGTCCAGCATGGTGCCCATGGCCCGAGGCTGCCCCCACTCCGTCCACCCTTCCCCCGATTCCTGCCACGTCCCGTGTGTGCCAGAGAGCAGGCCTTCCCAGGGAGACTCGGGGCGCACGGTGGGGGGGCACGGCACAGGGGCTGGCCTCCGGAGCCCAAAGACCCTGTGCCCACGTGCTCCCAAGGAGTAGGGGCAGAGGCCAGCCTCCCGACTCGGAGCGCCCGCACAGTCCCTGAGCCCACGTCCCCAACCTGGGTCCTCTCCCGGGGACGCCCCTGGACCCTGGGCTGCTGCAGCCATTCCCACCCGTGTGCCCCGCACAGTGTCCGCACAAGGACAGGGGCCGTGCTGGAGGACGGTGGCCCTGTGATGGTCCGGAGAGCGGGCTGCCATGGTGACGGCCCTGCCCACATCTCTTCCACCCACTCACACCAGACACAGTGTCCCAGCCGGAGCTCCTGGGCCCCAGTGAAGACCCTGCGGGGAGAAGCATGAGCCAGAGGCCTGGAGGGGCCTGGCCTGGGGTGCACAGAGCTTGGCCAGAGCAGCAAGCGCCCAGGATGCATGGAGCCCCGGGCCACCATGGGACAGCCCAGTCCCTTCCCTGGAGGCCAGCAGGCAGCCGCCGGCCTGGGTGCCAGTGCAGCTCTGGGCACCCATGGGGCCCGGGGAGGCAGGGTGCTGGGTGAGGACTCTGGTGTGGGAGGAAAAGGCTCAGCTCTGCAGGGGTCAGGAGCCCACCGCCATGTGCAGGCCGGGAGCGGCAACTTCCCCGTGGAGGGCCCCCTGCCCGTCTGTCTGGTGCGTGCCTTCGCTGTGCCAAGAAAGTCCGGGCCCCGGGCCTGGAACCTGGGACCAACCCTGTAATGCCTGGTACAACCCGGGGGTCACCCCCTCCAGCTCCTTTTGGAGTTCACTGTAGGGCTGGTGCCAAGGGCCTGGGGGGCTCTGCTCCACCCGGAAGACCCCAGAGCGCTCACTCCCCTCCCCCGGGCTGGGCAGCCTCCCCAGCCCCGGGCCACAGGCCCCTCGCCCTGGCCTAGGGTTTCAGGTGGCAGTTGGGTGGACAACCGGCTTAAATTCCACCCCTGCCCCCTCCTCCTCCTCCTCCCTGCCGGCTGACCGGACCCAGGGTCAGGATGTCCTGGGGCGGGGGGAGGGGCCTTGGTGCCCAGGAAAAAGGGCCTTGAAAAGTGAGAGGGGAACACATAAATCTCTCACTCTTTCCACCCCTCCCTCCTTTCTCATCATAAAACAAGAAATTTATTTTTCATGTTGCGCCTGGGGCTGTGCTGGGCAGAGGGCTGGGGTTTCTTTGCTGGGCGAGGGTGGGGGGCGGCGGGGGTCAGGGAGTTTGTTTTCAATTGCTTTTGAGAGAAAAGGGAGGGGAGAGAGCTGCCATGGAGACCCCACTGAACCCTCCCGTCGTCCCCACGCAGAGGATAGTGCGGACCGAGGAGGGGGACCCCATACCTCCTCCCTTCCCTTTCCTGTTCTGTTTTTGGGGCCGAGGTTAAACAGAGGGCAGGCGGTGGTGACATTTGCCCTCTGACATCTTTGAACCCACGAGGGGCTTTGATGTCTTAACTGCCCACCCCACCCACAAAATCACCCCCTCTCAAAGCAGCGGGCAGATGCCCAGCCGGCCCTGGATGTCTCTGGGCTCAGAGGGAGCAGGTCCCGCTGGCACCACGCCAGCCGCCGGTGCCCCCACCACCCTGGACTTGGCTGGCCCACGCTCCTGCCTCCAGGCCCACTGCCCGCTCTCCGTCCCGCCACCTCGAGGGCTCCCGCCATCCGTCCTCTGTCCTCCGGGGACATCTCGGAGGGGCCTGCGTCCTCGTGGCCTCTCTGTGCTCACATGCTGGGGGCCCCATCTCTGCCCCAGGGCTCCCCGACCCCATGGCGGGGACCCACTCGGGGCTCTCCGAGGGTGGCGCGCAGACCGAGGGCCTCCCACGGGGAGGCAGGCGTGAGGATCCCCGGGGCCGGAACCCTCCAGCTGGGGTAGGAGCTGAGGCCAGGGAGGGGACCCCTGGCCACCTTGCCTCCGCTCCAGGGACAAGAGTGGCCACGGAGCAGGGCTCGGACCGTGGGTCCCGGTCCTGCTGGTCCCTGGAGCCACCCGTGGGACATCGGGAGCCGTGCCGGGTTGGGTGCACCACTCCCTATGAGACCCCGCTGCCACTCCCTGAAGCCAGTGCTCCTTGTGTCCCCAGGACTCCCCCAGAGCTCCCCGCGCTCCTCCCCAAGGGAACAGGTTTTCTGTGGCCCCTCCCATCACTACCGTGGCGAGCACCTCTCAAACCCCGCAGAAGCCTGGCTCCTGTCCCCCTGTCCCCACGGCCAGCACCTCCGTCCAGGTCTGGCCAGGCCTGGCATGTTTCCTGGGGTTTCCTCTGCCCCTCACCTAACACGCCTTGCTCTGTCCAGCTGGCTAGCCAGCCCGGTCTCTCCCTCCCCAGCATCAAGCACTGTACCTCGGGTGGGCTGGGGAGGGCATGGTGGGTGGAGCCCTTCCCCTCCTGACCCTGGGACCCCCAAATCTGAGGCCTCAAGAATGAAGCATGAATAGGACACCCCAGTGTTGGCCCCAGGTCTGGGGAGACCCCAGGGTGGGGTGGGGTGCACAGGGACCTGGGGTGCAGAGGGGCCAGGGCCTTGGAGGGAGGGGAGAGGAGACAGGGCAGGGGGCAGAGACCCCGAAAGGGGGAGGGACAGCTGCTCAGCAGAGGGAGCCCTGGGGGAGGCAGAAAGAGGGGGCGAGGTAGGGGCCCAAGCCTCCTGCAGAGAGAAGCAGGGGGATAGCAGGCACGGAGCTGGAACCTGTGAACAGCCCCCAGGGCCCTGACTGCTGTCCCCAGAGCAGCCTGGCCTCCGCCCCTCAGGGACAGGCCTGGGACACACAGTCCCTACCTCAGCCCTGTTAGGGCCTTGGGGTTCTGTGTGGACACACAGCCATCGACCACGGGCCCAGCGTCCCCCGTGCCCATTGGGGGTGCACCCTTGCCAGCCCCACTCGACACCCTCCCGCCTCTGCCTCCCCACATGGAGAGCCACGCTTGGTCCTCCTCGGCTGGAGCAGGGCCATCTCTGGGGCGGGTGGCTTGGGGTGGAGGACGCCCGTGGGGTCCTGATGGCCCACGTCTCAGGCCCACTGCCTGCCCACCTGAGCCCACCCCAACAGCACAGCTGCTCACCCCACGACCACGGCATCCCTCAGACATGTGTAGTCATGTGTCTAGAACACGTGAGTGAACGGAGCAGCCCACGGCTTCCCTCCCCAGTCCCGACGGCAGGCGGGGTCCTCTGGGGAGCCGGCTGGGGGCTGAGACAGCCCCCCTTTCCTCTGGCCCCCGCCCTATCCCTCCCCAGATGCCCCCATGCCTCGCCTTTCCTCCTTGCCCTGTCCCCAGGGCCTCAGCCCCAGCCCCAGCCCGCTGTCCCCTGGCCCACTATCGGCGTCTTCTGTGCTGCCCCTCTGTGCCCCCAGCTGCGCCTGCCCCGAGGTGGGGGTGGGTGGAAGCCCCCAAGCCGGCCCTGGGTGGCCTCCGGGCCTGGTGGGTGGGCAGAGGCTGGGGGCAGGCCCGCCAGGCCCAGGCCGCCCGGCCCCCGCCCCCGCCCACCCGGGCGCCGGGCCTTGCCAGCTCTCTGAGCTGCATTGTTATTAATATTGTTACTGCAGCCGCTGTGAAAACACCGCGCTAAGCCCCTCGAGTGATTTATTTAGCGTGTGGCCTTATTGATTAGGCCAACTTTCCACCGTGTGGGGGAGGCAGGGCCTCAGCTCCAGGAATCTCTGGTCTGGGGGACCGCCCGCCGGGCGCCTCTGGGCAGACACTGAAGTCTCCGCCGGAGGCGCCCTGTAAGGGGGAGGCAGCCCCCCTCCTGGAGAGGCCCCGGTCTGAGGGGGGAGGCAGCCCCCCATCCTGAGAGGCCCCAGTCTGAGCGGGGAGGCAGCCCACAGCTCCAGGCCCGTGGAGGCCGCTGAGGGGTAGCGGCGTGTGCTGGGGTACAGAGAAGTCGGGGCAAACGGGAGCCTGGAAGGGCCTGCTCCTGCACCCCACTCCTCCAACCCCAGGTTCTGCCTACAAAGACCACGAGGCCGCCCTGGAGCCTGGAGGCATCTGTGCTCACCCCCCCTTTCAAAGGCGGGCCTCAGGGGCACCCCGGACTGGGGGGTGGAGGACAGGGGTCCTGCCAAGGGAAGTGCAAGGAGACAGTGACACAGAGGAGGGGACCCCTTAGGGATAAAGGCCACACTCGTGGGTCTGAGCATTTGCCCCGGAAAGCTCCAGCATGGTGAGCTCTCCAAGGGCCCTTCTCGCCCACCCTGTGGGAGGGTCATGGGTGGGCAGCCCGGTCTCGCAGCTCAGCTCTCCCCTGCCCTGCCCCCCCAGAGCAGGGCTGTGGGGGGCACACAGGACCATGGGGGGGTACAGGCAGGGCCATGGGGGACATGCAGGACTGTGGAGGAACAGGTAGGGCCATGGGGGTACAGGCAGGGCCGTGGGGGGCACGCAACCAGGAGGAGAGCCTGGCCTCGGGTGCAGGAGGCAGCTGCAGCCCTAGCTCCGACCTGGCGGGAGCCCCTCCCCCCTTTATGACTAATAAAAGGGCCTGTAAACCCTGCATGCGTACAAAGTGGCCCTATAAACGGCTCCTGTAATAATGACATTTGCGGCGGTGCCCTCGGCACTCTGGCAGGAATGACTGGGGATGGGGGTGATGGCCCACCCAGGGACGAGGGGCAGGCACGGCCCACCCCTGCAGGCAGGACCTTCTTCATGAGCAGAGGGCCTGGGACCTGGCAGGGGCGGGGGAGCGGGGAGAGCCGGACCCTCACCCCCGACAGATACCCGTCCGGCACGTGGCTCTGGGTGTGCCGTGCCAGCCTGCGGCTCCAGGGGCAAACCCCCGGGGACAGGGGACGGGTCTCTCTATGCGGCCCACTTCCAACCTCAAGACCTGGTTTTTCCATCCTGCTTGGCCTGTGGGTGCCAAGGGGAAGCCCTTTGCTCCGCGTGGCCCCCAGGGTGCCGGCGGCCGTGTCCCTGAGCCCCCAAAGCTGATACGCCAGGGCAGGGGAGCGGCGCCGGGCAGGGCAGTGGGGAGACAGAGGCCGGCCCGTGAGCTCCACGTCCCTGAAGGCGGCCCGGCCTGGGAGGACCCTGATCACCGTGGAAGGCGAGTGTCCCGTTAGATTCTTCTGTGGCGAGCGTGCCCGATGGACTCCAGGGCCCGGGGGACAGGGGACGGTCTGTGGCTGGAGCCGAGTGTGACTTTCGCGGAGCTTCCGGCTCCTAATGCCGACTCCGACTGTGTGGAGGCGGCAATGAAGGGCAGGCAGCCTCCCCGCCGTGGGTCGGGGCTCCAGGAGCGAATGTTCCCTCTGCACAAAGTTCTGGGGACGGCCTGCCAGGTTCTGGGCTCCAGGGCCCATTCTGTGCTCGTGAGACAAGCCCCAGCTGCCTCCACATCCTGGCGAAGGGGCAGGGCCCCCACCAACCCCACCCCTGGGCCGGCGACCCCGTCTCCCCACACCTGGGCTATGGCCGCTGCTCTGCCTCCCGCCACCCGGCTTTGGGCCCTGCACACAGTAGGCGCCCTCCGCACAGCCAGTCCATCCCTGCCGCTCTTCCTCTGCTTAACTGCACCCCATGGCCAGGCGGCATGTCTCTGCTCCCAGCGAGAGGGGTGACGGGGGGCCGGGCCCCACTCTGCCCCTGCTGTGGATAGAGGTGGGAGGGGACCGTGCCGGGCAGAGGCCAGGGGCTGTCCACTTTCAGCAGCTGTCCCCCCTCTGATCCCTGCCACAGGCCAGAGACGTGGGCTCCGCGTGGAGGCCTGTGACTCGGAGGCCTGGAGAGGCCTGCCTGTGGCGGCTCCGGGAAGAACTCAGCAGGCAGAGCAGAGAGGCTGGGCCGCTGGGGGGCGGGGGCACCTCGGGGAGCAGATGGGGCTTCTCTGCAAACCCTACAGCACGCGGGTACCTCTTCGGGATGGGGGTGCTCTGGGCTGGCGCCTTCCAGCCCGGGAGCCCTGAAACGTGGCAGAGCCGAGCAGCGGCCAAGTGCAGGGAGGGCCGGGAAGGCACAGGGCTCCTCCGTTCAGTCGGGATCTCAGACTGAGGAGTGTCTGGGGCAGGGCCGTGGGGTGTGCAGTGCTGGGGACGGGCACACACTCTCAGCACTGGTGTGCCCTTCATCCGATGCTCGCGTTTTACCAGCAGAGACGTCACTTTCATTTGCTAATCCGGCTACACTGCACAGCACACATCGGCCCTCCCGCCACCGCCACACGGCCCGGGTCCCCACGCGTCGCGCAGCAGGCGGTCTGAGGTGGGGGTGGGAGGCCCTGGAATTTCGGCCGAGCCTTCAGGAGGCACGCGCTCGCGTGTGTGCACACAAGAGTGCTTGTGCCCACCTTTCCCGTGTCGGTGAGTTTGTGCACACTTGTGTTGGTGTACTCCGAGGGAAGCCAGCGGTGGGGCCGGGGGGCCCAGGGCAGGCCCAGCCGTCAGCAGCCAGGGCAGGACAAGGGCCGCGCCTCCAGTGAGCGGGGCGCCTGTCCCCACGCGCCACCGTTCGGGGCCACGGCGCACGGCCTGGGCCCCGGCAGCGCGTCTGGACCGAGGGAAGCGAAGCTGGCAGCAGCGGGAAGCGGTGGGAAGTGAGGAGCTTCAGCAGGTGAGGGCTCGCCAGGCCGCGGGGCCTCCAGGGCAGACGTCCGGCGCTCAGGATGGCACGCGGGTCCCTCACTCTTTCCTTTCCCCACAGACGCTCCTTGCCGACCCCCCTCACCCCGCCACGCTGCCCTCTCCAGCCCCAGCCCACGTGAGGGAGTGAGGGGGCCGGGCCCTCCGCCTGGGTGCCGGCTGGGAAACCAGGACATGTGGGGGTCCAGCCTCTGCCGCCCACGGGCCCCAGGCAGGCACGATCAACTGGCAGGCAGGGCCAGAGGGCAGGAGGGTGGTTCTGGGATGCCTGGGCCTCAAGGTGGAGACAGCCAGCCCCCATGACTGTCCCTGTCATGGGGCCACCTCAGGGGTCACGTGTCCAGTTCTCACGGAGGCCGGGGACAGGGGCGCGCTAGGGACAGTAGAGACAGGCCGATGCCTGAGCCCCCAGGAAGGGTGTGGGCAGGGGAGGCGGCCAGTGACAACGGGAGGGTCTCCCGGCTGGGTCCCCCTCCAGCGGTCCCCGCCCTCGGCGCTCAGACCTGGCGGGGGAAGGGGTTCTCACAGCGGCACCGTGTGTGGGACGCGCGTGGCTCCACGTGGGGGGCGGGGGCTGGAAGCTGGGGCACCCCTCGGCCCCCAGCCCAGCCGGGACCGGCCAGCTCTCGTGCGATGAGAGCGGCGGGAGGGAGCGGGCGGGCGGGAGAGCCGTGGGCCCTGGCCAGCCCGGCCTCTGCAGCTTTGCCCGGCACCCCCCTCCCACCCCGAGTCCCTTCATGCCAGCTGTCCCCTTCCGTCTGCACTCGGTGTGAGTGGCGGCCACAGCTGCTGCCCACCCCCTCTGCCAGCCTGCGCGCTCGCGAAGGGGCGCAGGGCGCTCAGAGGTGCCCGGAGGCACCGTGGGCCTTTTTTGGGCCTGTCCATCGCGGGGCGCCTGAGCCCGCCCGGGGAGGCCAATCGGCGTGGCCGCCCTCGAAGGCACGCGCCCCATCGGACAGCAGCTATTTCAGGCCTGGGGTTGGCTTCCCCGTCCTCTTCCCAAAGAGGAAGGGAATGTGGACACCCCGCCTCACAGGCGCCAGCCGGGCACTTTGAGACCCCAGAAAGGGCGGTGAGGGCCGGGACAGAGAGGTCAGCTCGGCCCCTCCAGCCTCCTTCTCGCTGCCGGGCTGTGGGCTTCAGCCCTGGCAGTTTCGAGGCCCCCCGCGTCACCACCTCCCCCAGCCTTTGGGGGGCTGGCCCCTCGCTCAGGCTCACAAACCGAGACAGTGGGCAGGGGGGCTCGCAGGTTCTCCCGACCCCCAGGGTGAGGGGGTGCCCAGGAGACCTCAGCCCCCCACCAGCCCCTTCATGGTTTCCAGACCCTTCTGGGGTCCCACCTGGCTCTCAGTACCCGCATGAAAGTCTAGGTCTGGGGCAGGGCTCGCCAGGTCCCAGAGGACAGAGAGATCCCCTCACCTGCCCACCGGGGCACTGCCGAGCTCTGGGAGGGGCTGGGCCCTGGCCAGCCTGCCCTGGATCCTGAAAGTGTCGGCCAGACGCCGATGACCCTCTGCCCTACCCCATGTATCCACTGTCTCCACCCAGCCTCCGTCCCCAGGGAAACCGGCCCTGAGGCCCGCCAGCCGACTGCAGAGCTCGGCCACCAGGTCATGGTCCTGGCCAGTCCAGAGCAGGTGCCCCGGCCCAGGAGGTCTCCAGGGCTCGAGTGAGCTCCTTAGCCCAGAGCCCCAGGGGCAGAGGGTGTGAAGCGCTGAGGGGAGGGCAGGATGGGCCACCCTCCCAGGGTGTATGGGGCTGGGTCTCGGGGGGCCGGGTCCTCTAGGGAAACACACTGGCTTCCCGGGCTTAGGACGCCCCGGAGCGCGCCTGCAGGTGGCCTGCATTCCTCCTGGGGAGCCGTGCACAGTGGGCCAGACTGACCGCTCCGGCCGCAGGCTGCTCTCAGGGGTGGACACGGGCACTGGCAGGCGGCTGGAGCATGAATGATCTGTGCACAGGTCACCCAGGCCTTGGCTGGAGCCCCCCGAGAGCAGGGGGTGCTGCGGCCATGGCCACATCCAGGGAGGAGTTCCACCAAGCCCCAGAGCTGCCCCGGTCCCTGCCCTGCCCCGCCCTGGCCATGCCCACTGCGCTCCCCCTCTGTGGGCAGTGGGGGCCAGAGGCAAGGGCCCTCCCCAGCCAGTAGGTGGGCCCTCCGGCCACCCAGCTATGGGGGGCAGCCAGCTCCACAGAGGGAAGTTCGGTCAGCCCGCCGGCCGGCACATCCGTCTGGCTGCACACCTCGGAGCTGGGGCCTAAGTCTCCCCACCAGCAGGAAGTTCTTGGGGGAGTTTCAGATGGGGTGGGGGGCTTAGGAGGTTGGATTCAGGAGGTTTCGGGGGTCCCGTGAGCTCAGAGCTGGTGCCAGGTGGCAGCTCCGGCCAGCTTTAGGAGCCTTCTGCTTTGTCACTCTGCCCACAGGGAGCTGCGGTCTCTGGGAAGATGCCAGGCCAGCTGGGTGTCCAATGCCCAACCGAGCGGCATGGCACCCTCCTCGAGGTGCCAGGGTCCCAGTCTGGGGTCCGGGACCCCCTCCACTTGGGGTTCTTTGGCTGATCAGCCTCACATTTCTCTCAACAAAGCCAGAGAAAGCCAAGGGCCTGGGGCAGGCAGAGCTGAGGCCAGTGACGGCTGAGCCTGGAGGGTCGGATCCAGGCCACGGCCCAAGGAGAGGCTGCGGCCCTAGAACCGCCTGCACACCCTTAGCCCCACTGCGCCCCCAGGAAGGGGGAGTGAAGGAGGGGCTGCAGGAGCGCAAGATCGAGATTGAGGTTTGCCCACCTTGTCCTCCCGAGTGCCCCCCATGCCCCTCAGCCCTGAAGGGCCCCTCTGCCCTCTGTGTTATGCCAGGCCCCGTGGGCAGACGAGGACCCCGAGGGGCCGGTGGCGTCGGGTTGTGGAGCAGACACCAGAGGCCACAGAGCTGGGCGCTCTCTCTGTGCAGTGCTGGCTGCTTTGGGGACTTGATGGAGGGCCCCACAGGGCCTTCAGTGGGGAGGGGCACTCGGCCATGGACCCCCAAGGCCCCTCCGCCAGCCACCTGCCCCAAGACGTGACACCCAGGCTGGGTAGAAGACAGGCAGGGGGTCGGGGGCAGGGGTGGGTGGGGACATACTCCCGGGAGCCCTCCCGAGTGGATCACAGCACATGTCAGGGTGGCAGTCCCTTGTCGCTCCTCGGGGAAGTCCGCCTGCTTCCTCCAGCCCAGGGACCTGCCCCTGCCCTGTCAATACCCAGTGCCAGCCAGCCCCACCCTCACCCTCTGGCTCCCGCTGCCGGAGTCAACAGCCCCCATGGTCTGTCCCAAGGGAGACCCTGAGCCTGGCCGAGGCCAGCTGGGCCAGCCCTGGGCCTTCCAGGCATCTGGAGCCGGGGGAGGTGGGCAGCTCATGATGGGAGGTGGGGCAGGGGCTGAGGGGGCCAGCATGCAGTCCCTCTCAGTCTAGGCTTGCTGGTCTACTGGGGCTGCCCTGGGGCCCCCGATGTGCTCCCTCGTGAGCTGGGGAGGACAGAGGCGTCTGTGTCCCAGGCAGGGTTTGGGCATGCTGGCCGGTGGCTTCCTTGCCTCCAGGACCCGAGCCCCTGGCAGGAGGAGGTGGGCCGGGCCATCTTCAGACTCTCTGGGAAGTCCAGGGCCTGCGGCTCTTGGAGGGCTCTTTCTAAGGAACCCAACAACTTTCACAGGGGAGCAAGGCCGGGCAGGGGCAGGGGAGCAGATAGCCTTGGGGAGGCAGAGATGCCTTCAGCCCTGAGCCAGACCCAGACTCTCAGGGACCCCGCACTGGCTGTGGACACGGGAGCTCCCCAAGCCACGCCTCAGCGCAGCACCCCAGACTCCACTTCCAGGCGGCCCCTCCTCGCCCTACTGTTGTGGTCCCAGGCCAAGCGGGCTCTGCACGGCTGAACCACGCCAGCCCCCAGATGGGGCAGAGAAGAGGAAGCAGAACCCCCTGCCACTGATGCCCACGCACACGTGTCTGCCTCCCAGCTTCGAGCTGGCCCGTGGGGCAGAGCAAACCGGGAGCAGGTCTGAGTGGCCGCCCAACCCCAGCCTGCCTCAGGCCCCACGGTCTGCGGTTGGGATGCTTCCCGGAGGGACTGGGCGGCACGTCCGAGGCCCCGAGGAAAGCAGGGCTGGGGGGGCCTGAGGTGGACCCTCCAGGAGCCCGAGAGCTGAGCAGCTCCTGGGGTCTCAAGGACACCTCACAGGATCCGCCCAGAGCACCCCCACCCTTCCCCCTCGATTTCTCCGACCTGCACCCCCCAGCCACCTCTCCCGCAGGGGCAGTCGGCACCCTTGGCCTCCACCTCCCCCAACCCAACCGGTGATCCTCCCCGGTGCCCACAGTGCCTGCAGGAGCCCAGCTGCTCGGTGGCCTCACTGCGTTCCGTCCCCAGGGGGTGAGAGACCTGGCCCTTGGCCCCCTGGGGGGCCGGCACGGAGCGCAGGGGGAGCCCAGGGCCCCTGTGGCACCCCAGAGCGTGGTCAGGAAGGACATTAGGGACAGGGCAGCCAGATGGGGCCCCTGGGCCTCTCAGACTCCAGCTAGAGCTGCCCACCTCAAGGACCCCGGTGGCCGCCCCTGGCCCATGGGAAACTGCAGGAGGGGGATCAGGGGTTTGGGGGATCTGGTGTGGAGAGAAGGAGCCGCTCTGGCCCCGGGGAGGGCGGCAGCAGCTGCCTCAGCAGAGAGGGGGTCCCCATCCACCACAAAGCCACCCAGCACGCTCCGCCTGACTTCGGGCTGCTGTCCCCAGGGAGTGGGCCATGGCAGGGAGGCCCGCGCTGGGCTGGGCTGGGCTGGTCATGGGGAGCCAGAAGCCCGTGTGCTGACAAGGAGGCTCCCGGGGACCCGCGGGCAGAAGGGCAGGAAGGGACCCCGGCCTCCTGACCACTGCGCGTGGGGAAGGAGCTCCCTCTCCCTCGGCTTCCTCGGCCTTGGCCGTGGCCCTGCGCAGGCATGGCTCCCCACCCCCATTGCCCCCCACACCCCCCACGCCGCCATTTGTCTGCTGTGCGTGCTCAGCACCCTTGAGCACCCACACGCGCGGTCACTCTGTCCTGCTCTGCAGCGGGCTCCGTCCTTTCCAGCCAGGGCCCCAACTTCCTGCATCCCGCCCCCTTCTGACTGGAGCCCCCAGTCTGACTCTGGTCGCCCCCACCCCACGTCAGTGTGGGTCGAGCCTGGGAGCCGCAGGTCCAGGCCACAGGACGTCAGCCCCTGTCCCAGGGACCCAGCTTCGCTTCCTCAGGAACGCGGTTTCCTGTTTATCCCGCTAGGCTGGAAGGAAGTGGCCTTGGGGGCCACGGGAGGGAGGGTCTCCCGAGAACCATGTGGATATGGGGCAGGGACCTGATCCAGGCGCCCTTAGGGGAGCTGTGGTGAGGCCACCGCAGGGCCTCTGTCCCCTGGGAGCAGATTCAGGGGCTCAGAGTCCTGCTGCTGGCCGTCCTAGAGGACGAGGGCCTTGTCCATGGAGGGGGAGCTGCAGCCTCTGGCGGGGCGGCACCTCTAGTCAGGGGCTCGGGGCCCCTCACCAGTTCAGGGCTCTGCATGGGAGCCGGTGCTAGGGAGGGACAGCCCTGCCCCCAAGGGCCCAAACAAGGGGCAGGGCGAAGCCACCAGCCGCCCCTCGGGTGCTCTGAGGGGCTACAGGGACAGGCCAGGGGAAGGCCCTGGGGCCGTTGGGGACTGCAGCCCTGCCTGTGGCAAGCTGGGTCCTGCCGAGGTGGGTGTGGGCTGCCAGCTGGAAGGCTTGGTGGCCCAGGAGGACATGGTCTATGGTGACAGAGCCTCAGCCTGTGACCAGCCTGGGCGGCCTGGGAAGGTCGGAGCCCGCAGGAAGCCTGGCCTGCTGCTGGGCTCAGGGCCTGTGAGTGACCCCAGCCGGGCGAGTGGCCTGAGCCGGAGCCAGCTCTGCGCCGGGACCGGGCCGGCGGCGAGCGGCGCGGTGGGAGGGGAGGGTGGCCCAGACGGCCCGGGGTGGGGGGTCTCCCATACTTGCCCTGCCCCCCTCTGCCCACCCCCCTCTCTCTGCAACTGCGGGTCAGGAACAAGCCTTTGGTGCCCCTGAAGTCACCCTTCCTGGACTGCTGGGGCTGGGTGACCCGCCTGGCTGGGCCCAGAAGCCCCTTGCCCAGTGGCCAGCCGGCTCTCCCACCTGAGCATGGGATGCCGCACCCATGGGGCTGAGAGAGTGGCCCTGCTTGTTCACAGCCTTTCCAAGTCCCTGAGGCCATCGGGGCAGAGATTTCCAGCCCCTGGCCTGTAGGGGAACTGAGCTGGACGCCTCAAGGACAGGCCTTCATGGTATACCAGGGACACCGTGACGCCCGGACTGTGGCCACAAACTGCAGGCCCTTCACGGTGCACTCAACCCGGCCGGCCAGCTGAGGCCTGGGGACACAGGGATGTCCAGCCGGGTGGCCGCTTTGCCACCAGACCCTCAGAACCAGTGTTCCCAGGCCTGGCGGCTCGCCCCGCCCATGGAGGGGCCTGGTCGGAGACCTGGTTCCCGTGGCATCCCAGAGCACAGCGACCTGCGGCCAGTCTGGCAGCGAGGGCAGGGCAGGACTCCCGGCCTCCCAGCCTCTCTGCCTGCCGGAAACCTCTGGAAGCCCAGCACCCATGCTCCTGCCCATTGCAGAGCTGCCTGGATGCATGGCCTCGGCCCCGGTCAGGGTCCCCACACCCAGGCCCCCCAGGCCCCTCCCGCCCCCGCCGAGCCGGGCCCTGTGTTCTGCTAGAGGCCGACCACAGGACAGGACACCGCGGGCCGAGAGACCCAGTCTGTTTATTGTCCCAGCCAGAGCTGAGCACGGAGTCCCACAGGAGCCAGGCCTGGGGACAGGGACAGTGCGTGCTCTTCCGAAGGGGCCCTCGGCTCCCAGCATCCGCACTTCTGGGGTCTCCCGGAGGCGTGGGGGCGTCCTACCTCCCTCCTCACCACCGTCAGCCACTCCCCCTTCTCATGGCATAGCCAGATAGGGGTGTGGGAGGAAGGTGGTTGAACCCTTTCCTTTTCTGGGGACCCTGAGAGGCAAGAGGCCTCCTGGCCTCGCCCCCTAGGGAGACCTCGTGTACAAGGGGGTGGCGTCTGCGGCCAGCACCCCAACCAGAGCCTTAGCCCCTCCTCGGGGCCCCTCCTCCTGCCCTGCAGGGAACCACTGGCTGGCCTGCGAGACCCATGGCCTACAGGATGCCTGTCCCCCAAGTCCTCAGGGTGCCCCGCAGCTCATCCAGTCCTGGGGTGCACACACTCTGATCTCTCTCCCCGGTGAACCCCAGGCCCCAGGACCTGGCCTGTAGGGCCCCGGGCGTGAGCTCCCCAGCCCCGGGCCCCAGGGCAGAGTCCTGCCCGCCGGCTGGGGCGGAGTGGCTAGGAGTGCCGGGAGGCTGCGGGAGCGGGTGCGGGGCGGTCGTTTTGGCCTCTCCTCCCTTCTCGGCGGCATCTTACCCGTCTCTTCAGACTCAGACTTGCCAGCAGGTCTAGTGGGGGTCTTGGGGAGGCCTGCCTCCTGGCAGACCCCCTCACAGGCCCTGGCGTTAGGGTTTCAACACCGAGTGGCACAGGCCTCAGGCTCTGCTCCCAGCAAGGCACAGAGTGGTGCCGAGTCCCCCCGAAATCTTGAGCAAATGTGAGAGCCCAGGCCAGGGCAAGGGGCTGCTGGCCGGGCTGCAGTTAGGGCCCTGCTGAAGCCAGACTGGAGGCTCCCTCTGTGCTGGAGCCACAGCTCCGGTGGGCCCAGGGGCTGAGGGGGGCCCAGGGGCTGAGGGGCGCCCATCTGTGGGACGAGGGCCCTGGTCTCAGGGTGGAGAGAGGAGGCAGCATCTTGTCTGGAAAGATCCACCCTCTTCTCAGGCCCCTGGACAGCCTGGGCTGAGGGACCACAAGGGAGGGCTCAACTTGGGGGGCAGTAGGGAGGGGGGCTGGGGTCCCCTCTTGCCTGCACCCCACCTCTGTGGCCAAAGTGGGTGTCATGATGCCTCCTGACCTCACGGGGGCGCAGGAGACAATAAAATGTCAGCACTTATGGGGAGACCCTCTGTGGTCTTAGCTTCCTGGGCTGCGCAGGCATATGGGGGGACCTCAGCTTTCGCCCCAACATGAGAAGCCCCATCCACCCCTCCTCTGCCATCCCCCTAACTCCTCCCCAAACCCAGGGCTTGCTGATGGGCCTCCCCCTCCGCCCTGTCTCTGACCCTGCCCCCACCCCATGCCCCCCACAACTGCCCCCTTCCCCCGCCGTGTGTTTCCTCCCCCTCCCCGGGGCCCAGCCTCTAGAGAGAATGAGGACACTGGTAGGGACAGCCCCAAAGCTGGGAGGAGACCCTGGGTGGGGAGTTGGGGGGCAAGAAGAAAGAGCAGAGCCCAGAGACCACGGGGCAGGGACCGGCGGGAGGCCGGCCCTGGGGCAGGCGGGGCGGAGGATCACCGCATGTTCAGGAGGTGAAGTGGGGACCAGGAGAACCTCCTTGGGGGGTCCCCGGGAGGGGGGCGGGGATACGGCCCAGCAGGGTGGCCAGGTCCACAGCCCTTCAGAGGAGGCCAGTAGCAGATGGAGAAGAGGAGGTCCCGGGGGACAGGTGTGAGGGGCAGGGACAGATGCGGACCCTTCTCTTTTAGGTGCTGCGGAGCCATAGGAGGTGGCTAAGCAAGGGCAGGGGTGAGACCAGAGGCAGGACAGCTGGCTAGAGGAACTCCAGGGACCCGGGCCCGACAGGGTCAGCCGAGGGCGGGGGCACCCCCAGCCCCACAGCCAGCCCTCAGACCCCCTGCAGCCCACCTCGGCCCTCGGCACGCCCCAGGTCAGCCCTGAGGCACACATGCACAGCGGTCCCCGCCAAGCCCAATACATCCCCGCCGAGTGGAATCCGATTCCCCCTCACACTGCCTGTCCCCAAGCCAGAGAGGCTGCCCCAGCATGCTGGGAGGAGGGCACAGCAGGGGAAACTGAGGCCCGGAGGGTCAGGACGGCTGGGCAGGGCTTGGCGCTGCGTGGAGCAGAGCACGGGGGAGGGGAGCATGGAGGGCGGGGAAGGAGCCCCTTGGGCTCCCTAGCGGTCATTCTGCATTGAGAGGCAGGCGGCTCAGGCCTGGGCCCAGGGTCGCAGGGATGGAGGGTGCCTGTGGGGCCCCAGCCCTTTCCTGCCAGCGGGTCCTGGGGGTGGGGCTGGGGCAAGGAGACAGGCACCCCGGGGCTGGGACTGGAAGTGGTGAGCCAGCCGCCTTGGCGGGCTTCCCGCGGGGCCACGAGGCCAGGGCCAGGGCTCTTTTCGTGGAAAAGGGTTCAAAGCTGCCTGTGGCGTCTGCATCCTCTGACCTTTGCTTCCCTGCTTGTGCAACTGGCCGCCCCCCCTCGGCCTTCACCTGGGCCCCGGGCTACAGCGCCATGGTGCACAGGGCCCCCCAGCACCCAGCCAGCTCTGGGGGCCTCTTGGAGTTCCAGGGGCGGGGGTGCTGCAGGGGCAGGAGCCTGGGGGCCACCTGCCCATTAGTCAGCGGCCTCCCCAGCCCCAGGGCAGCAAGGCTTCCCCTGCAGGCCTAGCTGAGTGCCCGCAGGGCAGGGCAGGGCAGGCAGCTGTGGGCTCCGGCCCGGGGGTCTGGGGGTGTTGGGACAGTGCTAGGAGGGGCGTGGGGGTCCTCTCAGGCATCCTACATCTCAGATCTTCATCTCCCAGGCAGGGCGGGCTTGTGAGAGCCGCCCAAACGCTCTGAGAGCAGATGGGGGGTGGTGAGCAGCAGGGGGAGAGGCCCGGGTGGAGGGGAGGTGGCTGGGCTGAGCCTCAGCACAGACAGACTCACAGGCTAAGAGGGGAGGTGTCGCTGGGGCAGCCCCCTCTGGGTGTGAGGGGCACGCGGCACCCGCGGCTGGCTGACCCCTCCCCTGATGCCCTGTGCCTGAGGTCATGGGCTTCCTGGGAGCGGGGAGGTGGCCCTGGGGGACCCTCAGTGTGCAGTGCAGGGGTGGGGCGCGCGGGCCCTCTCTCTCATGCTGAAACCCGAGACTTTCTCGCTGTAGATATTCAGACAGGAGATCAAGGTGGGGGTGGGGGGCCTGGAGCCCTGGCCTGGGGGTCGGTGCCCCCCCCTTGCTCCACTTGTGCGTCCCCTGGACCTGCCGCCTGGGGTCCCACGGGCATCAGGCTCCGGGCCTTCCCTGCTGGTGTCCCGAGGACTTTCCATCCCGCTCGCTGTCTCATGTCCTCCCACCTTCCGTTCCCCTTCACACGGCCGCCTCACCCCACTCCCCCCCCCTCCGGCCTCCAGCAGCCGCCGGGGGTCCTGGGCGGCTACCAGCCTGGTCGTTTTGACCCCACAGGCAAGTGAGGCCGTCTCGTGTCTGTCCTGCTCTGCGTGACTCCCCTCGCCCGGCACAGAGCCCCCCAGGCTCCTCGTGCCGCTCCCCCTTCAGGGCGGGGTGGGGACCCCCGTGTGCACACGCGTCGGCGGGCACCCGGGCTGCTCCCCGATCTCGGCTGCCGGAAATAACCTTGCGACGCACGTAGGGGCGCACACAGCTTTTTGCATCAGTGTCTTTGTTTTCTTCCGATAAACACCCGGAGACGGAACTGCGGGGCCAGGAGGCGGTCCCGGCTCTGATTTCTGGGGAGCCTCAGCAGGGTTTCGTACGGCGGCTGCGGCGGCTCACGTTCTTCCCAGAAGCGCCCAGGCACCCCCTTTTCAGCACGCGCTTGCGAACACTTGGCGTTCCTTGTCTTTGGGGTGACCGCCATCCTACGAGGGGTGAGGCGGCCCCTCACGGCGGTTTCCCTGACGGCTAGTGATGCTGAGCATCTTTTCCTGTGTCTCTGATGGCTGAGCGGGCTGGAGTCTGCACGGCTCTCCCAGGGACCTCTGACCCCAAAGATCCAGAACCTTCCTTTGCTTCAGGCCTGGTGGGGCCTGTGCGGTCAGACCCTGCAGTGGCTGGGCCAGAAGGGCAGGAGGAGATGGAAGCAGGGCAGCTGCTGACCATTGTGGGAACCCCCCACCACCGAGAACCACCCCCCCGTGAAGCTGGGGCTCCCACCACCAAACCCACCTCCTCCCTGATAGGTGCTCTGGGAGACGGCTGGCACTGAGGCAGGGACGGAACCCTCCAGAATGAAGCCCCTGCCCTGTCTCTATGCCTCAGCCAGTCAGTGGCCTGGGGCTCCTCCCTGGTCCCCGGATGAACTGCCTCACTTTCACGGTGACTTGGGTCCGAGGCCCTGCTGTCCCTGGTGGGTCCGGGGACTCTTCTTCCCTGTGCGCATGCTGGGGATGGAAGGGGTCTCTCTGGAGGCTGCAGCCCGCTGGGGTCTCGGGGGCTAAGTTCGAAGCAAATACTGTCCTAGATCAGTTCGGAGCACGTGGTGTGCCCTCGGGTGCGGCCTGCCTCCGTCTGTGTTTTCTGTGGGAGCCGCTGCGTGGGCTGGAGCTGCTGGCCGGCCCCCACGGAGGGACACAGTGGCTGCAGCCTCGCAGGCCCCGAGCTGCACCTCACCTCTGCGGTGGCCGGTAGGCAGGGGCTGGGTGGGCCCCCGAGGCAAGCAAGAGCCACCTCTGACTGTCCCTGTCCAAGTGGGTCCCGATGGACAGCCTGGCCCTCTGAACCCCAGGGCTGGCCACTGTTCTTGGCCCCCTGAACTAACTGGAGGGCTCGGCAGGCTGCCAGGTCCCGGGTGGCTGCACCGTGGGGCCGGCTCTCTGATGATGTCCCCATGTCCTGGGCCAGTGCGTGGGACACCCCACCTGTCCCAGCTCCCCCAAGCAAGGCCCTGGGGAAGGGGTCACCCGGAAGGGCCAGAGGGGCCAGGCCCTGTCTGCAGGTCCCCGACATGCCACCACCTCCAGCCAGGGGCAAGCATGGCCCCCAAGGGCGGGAGGTGAGGAGGGAGGCTAGGAGGTTTCTGGGGTCCCCACCAGAACCACCCCATGGGGCCTCTGGCAGGTCCCTACGGTGCAGGAGGGAGGGGGTGAGCTGGCGGGTCCAGCTCTCCAGTCCCCACTGGCCTGTTTTACAGCTGGAGCCTGGGGCAGAAGCCATGCCTGAGGGGCCTGGAGGCGGAACCCGTTAAAGAAGGGAGCAGGCAGGCGCCACGGTCACAGACGGAAAGACCAGTCAAGAGCTACGCTTCCTCAACGCAGGGATACGATCAAAGCAAAGGTGGTGAGCTTCCTCTGCCTGGGAGTAATCAAGCAGAGACCCGTCAGGAGTACCGCGGGCACCGTCGGCAAACACTCGGAGCAGAACCAACGCAGCTGCGGCGCTGGGGCCCGGACCGTCCTCACCCTCGGAGCCGGGGCCCCCGGCACGGCAGCCCCCGACACACCAGGTGCCCCCGAGCCCAGGCTGCGGCTCTTGGGGGTCTTGTGAGGGGAACTGCTATCTCCCCAGCTTCGGGCCCCGGTCCTGGGGAGCCGTGGAAGGTGTTGGGGACCCTGGCTGCCACACACCCCATCACAGCCAGCTGTCCGGGGGGACTGTCCCTGCTGGGAGCTCTGACACAGGTCAGGCCGTGCGGTGGCATTGCAATGGGGGTGTGGGGACCTCCTTCCCCACTGACAGTGACAAGGAGCTGGGACACCCAGCTTCCCCTGCCCCCCTGGAGGGGCCACCTCCGACCTGGAACTGGACTCTGGTGCAGGGGTCCCGGGCACCTCTACTCACTGCAACATGTGACCATTTGGGGGCCTCTTGAGATGCTTTCCACGGCAGGCACTCTGCCCCCACCAGTGGAACTGCCCAAGAGGTCAGAGGCCACACCCACAGGGTGGCCCGGGCACTGACCAGAGGAGGGACAGGCCCCTGGGCTCTGCCCCACCTGCCCCTGCTCGGCCCCCTGCCGCTCAGACGTGGCGGCCTCGGAACTGGAGGGGCCGGTGACAGTGTGGCCAGCCAGTCTGGACCCTGTCTCTCATCACCACACAAGGGGCAGCTGCTGAAAGCAAAGTGGCATTTAACTCAAAAAGCGTGTCTGCCCGTCTGTCCTGACAGGAAACACTCGTGTGCTCGAGGCCTGTGCGTCCCGGCCACGCGGCAGGCGGCCCTGCTCCCCAGGACCGGCGGCCGCCTCCTGGGGGGGAAACAGTGTGAGGACCGATTCTGGGTCGGTTCAGGTCTGATCGGTCGCCCGGCCGCTGGGGAAATGCTGGCTGGCTGACTGGGGTCCATTGGGGCCTCCGGCCTTGGCCTCCACCTGGTGCCCTCAGCCCCCCGAACCACGGGGCTCCCCGTGGGCGAAGCGGGGCCCCGAGCAGCATCCTCGGCCACCCCACACTCAGGCCCGATGGCCCCGTCCCTGTCACCACGCAGGTCTCCGGACAGCTTCAGGGTCCTGAACATCCCCCCCACTCTCCCGGGGGTGTTGGTGCCAAACTCACGTTTTTCCACCCCTGGATATTGGAGTGCTGGGCTTTTCCCTCCTTTTTCGATGAAAGTTCCCAAACGCTAACGGACAGAAACTGGACCAATGAGCACCGCACGCCTGTCACCGTCCACGACCCGGGCACTCGGGTCCCACCCGTACCTTTGGCGCCCTTTCCACCCCGCCCCACCCGGCGCCAACTGGAAGCCAATCCGACGGGCTGAAAAAGGACAGAGACAAGTGGGCGGCTTCCCTCTGAATTAGCCCAAGCGACACAGAAACACCCAAAGTCGCCAGCGCCTGCCAAGTGCCAGCGTGACAGCGGCCAGGGCCCCTGCTGCACTCCGAGGCTCTGGCTTCTCTGCTGGGGGCCGGGAGGGCCGGACCCACCAGCGCCCGGGCACTGTGTACTCCTGATCGCTGGGCCCCCCGCCTCCCACAAGCAAGGCTGCCTCTCTCCCACCCGGCCCTCCGGACTCAGCCCAGACTTGGCCTGGACGTCCACCGGCCACATCCCAGCTACACCTGAACCGGGAGGTCAAGGGGGGGCAGCTGGGGGACAACTGACCGCGGGGATGGGAGCAGCTGCCGCTGGCCAGCAGAGTGGACAACTGGAGTCCGAGCTGACACAGGAGGTCCGGGCTGGGGGTAGGGCGGGACGGCCGTGACCCTCACGAGGAAGGGCAGGACGGTCTCCCGCTGGGCTGCGTCCGGCCTGCCGAGTGTTCACTCACTGGATTCTAGGGCACCTTTGGGGCCAGGGGCTATTATGACCCCCATTTGCCCAGCTGACAGGTCAGGCCCCTGGTCTGGGGTGTGAATCCAGGAAGGCATGGACTGCAGGGCCCCAAGGCCGCAGCCCCCAGGCAAGTGAGTGCGGGTGCGTGCTGCACCTCCGCCAACGGAGCTGCCCCTCCCCACGCCCTGCTCATTGGCTCCCCCAGATGCTGCAGCTCGGTGCCACCTGGAAACGGAACCCTGCCTGGCTCGTGAAGTCCATGTGAAGGCCCCCGAGATAATTACATTAGGGGAGGAAAGTGAGGGACCGCGAGTCATAAGTAGGAAGTGGATGCATTCGGCGCCCACGTCACTGTCCGCCCACCTCCGAGCGTGTGCAGAAGCCCAGAGGTCCCGGCCCAGCCAGAGGATGCAGTGCCGGGTCTCTGGTCCCGGCTGGGGGCACCCGGCTCGGGGCAGGCGTGCAGCCCACAGCTGCCTGCGCACAGAGGGGGCTCTGGTCCTCGGACAGGCGAGGGAGTGGGGGCACCTGGATCTGCTGTGCTGGCCTCCGCGTCCCACCTGTGGCCCGGGCTGCCCTCCTGCCCCACCGGGTCCCTCTTGGCTTACCCAGCCACCGCCACACGGCCTGCCGCTGGGTTCACTTGATCTGCACGTTTCCAGAAGATGTCCAGCCGCGGCACCCCCTTCAGCCTCGCCAAGTTGCCACCCGCCTCCCTGGGCCCCTCAGTGGGCAGGCCAGTGTGGCTGCGTGGCCCCCTCCATCCGGACAGAGGGAAATCCACCCCACCTTGCCTCCCGTGCCACCGCCGGTGCACGCGGACCTGCACCTAGCCGGTGTGCGTGCACACGCATGCACGCCCAGAGCCTGGCATTGTGGGGAGGGAGTGACAGGTGGAGACCCAGGACCTTTGGGGACCCACGGGCCTCTGGAGCTGGGCCCAGGCAATCACTGCTCTGCCTGGGCCCCAAGGACCTCACGCGGGTGACCACTTCCTGCTGCCACTGGACGTGGGGGGCTGGGGCAGCTGGAAGCACCGAGCCTCCTGGATCCTCACCCACACCTGCCACACCTGCAACCTTGCCCCGACCTTCCCTCCGCAGAAAGCCCCACCTTCCAGTCCCCCAAAGCACACTTGGCCATCTGCCCCGACCCCAGAGGCCTGACCTTCCTCATTAGACCTTCTCTTGGGGAGACTGAACCCTCTCCCCAGCCCCGCCCACCCCCCGGCCGCCCGGAAGGGCTTTGGCCAGCTGAGCGCCACCAGAGTCCGAGAGGCCCGGCACCCGTGCCCACCTGCCTCAGACTCGGCGTCAGGACGGAGCCAAAAGCAGGGCCCTCTCCTGAGGGAAAAGTGTGATGCTGTGAGGTGCTGGAGCCGACTAGACTCACCCCGGTGCTCGCTCCACGATGTGCGCGTGCACACACATCCGCCCTGCAAAGGAATACAACATTGCATGTCAATTGTATCCAATTCAGAAAGGAATCGGCAGCTGGGGCCAATGACCAGCTCCGGGCCGGCCCTGCAGCTGCGGGGCTCGCCACAGCCCCAGAGCAGCGCCCATGGGGAAAGCAGGGCCCAGCCACCCGAAGGCCAGCAGGTAGGCACCAGGCTGCCACGGTGCTGGCTCGACCCTGCCTTCCAGGGTCCTGGGGGGCACTGAGGCTGGATGTAGCGAGGGTTCGGGGGCCCTGCTGTAGGGGTAAGGACTCCCAGACAGGGCTGTCAGCGAGGCCGGTGACTCCGCCGAGGAGGAGGGGGGAGCCCTGGGAGCCCCTGCAGGCCTCCCCCAGGGGCTGGAGTTGGAGCTGCATGTGGGAGCCGCATGGGGACAGAGACAGGGAGCAGGGCATTCCAAGCAGGGGGCCTGACTGAGCAAAGGCCCAGGACTGCCCGCAGGAGCCTGGGGTGTGAGGTGTCAGGGGGAAGGGCCAGAGCACCGGGCCAGGGGAATTGAACTAGAACCGAGGGTGCTGGGGAGCCATGAAGGGCCCCAGAGAGAGACAGAGAGAGCAGCAGCCCACTCAGCCTAGAGGGCAGCGCCCAGCTGGCCACCAACCAGCCACTGGCAAGCATGCACTCTGGTGCCCCGCCCACGGGGCAAGACGCAGCACCGCCAGCTGACCACGGCAACCGGCGTCACCCTCAGAAAGTGACAGCGCCCAGGGGCTGAACACGAGAGGCGAGAAGGGGCGGGAGGGCAGGTGCACGGCAAGGAGGGCAGGGGCCACTGCCCGGGCCGAGGACCAGAACGGGAACATGCAGGGGGCGCGCCCAGGGTGGGACGAGCTCTCGGGCCTGGCCAGGCCCTCAGGGTTGGGAGCGGCAGGAGCCGCGGGCCCAGGCGGGGGTGGGGGGGCCTTCCATCCAGACAGTCCCCAGGGACATGGTGTGGGGGTCTCCCATGGCTGTTGGAGCCCCGGCTGGCAGGCCGGACTGGAGCTGGGTGCCACAGAGGGGCCTGCGCAAGCGCCCCGCTGGGAACGAAATAGGGACCTGACTGTGAATCACAGAGCCGAGACCCCAGTGGGCCCCCCAGATGGCTGGCGGGCACCCCGAGCCTCCAGGAGTAACAGGACAGACACCAGGCTGCGGGGCGGGCCAAGGGCAGGGGCCTGGAGGCAGCAGGCAGGTGGCTTGCACAGCCTCGCGGTTCTGCGTGGACATCACTCAGGGCCCACCTGACACCTGCAGGCCCGGTGTCAACGCCACGTCTCCCCTGGGAGGCCTGTTCTTCCTCGGCACCCCCACCACCCACCTCCATCCCCACAGCGGCCCGGGCCACCGGGCACTGCACCCGGACCGCCCACCGCCCTGCAGGCCCTGCCGTCGCCAACAGACTCCAGTCCCCCACCCCACTTGACTGTGCTGGCCAGGCCGGCCCCTCCCTACCTGGGGCCTGCCTGCCAGAGGGAGGCAGGGGCCAGGTCAGCTGGCCATGGCCACACTCACAGGGCCACCACACCCAACACCCCCTTGCCCAGCACCCCCTTGACTCCGCAGTGACCAAAGACCCTTCTCCGCCAGCCCTGGCTGCCACCCTCGGTGAGTGCACGCCCACCCCTGGGGTCTTCACCCCACCAACCGCCCCTTCCCCCCCTGTCTCCCAGTCTCCCCTCTCAGCTGCCCAGACAGATAACCAGGGTCCCCTGCCCAGCCACCCCCATCAGCCTCAGAAGGACTGGGGTCCAGGACCCCCTGCCTGGCAACTGCACTGCAAGACTTTAAGCCTCTCCCCCAAATCCGACATTTTGGACTCCTGTCACGGAGATGGCTAGGGTGTCTGAGTGGCTTGTTTGCTTGCCCTGATGGGGAGCTCATCCCTTCAAAGCACAGCTCTTTGCAGTCATTAGGAAACTCTGCCTCCCCCGCTCCCCACTCAGGGGCATCTCCCCAGCCCCATGGGCCGGGTCACTGGGGGGAAGCAGCCGCTCCAGTTTTGAAATCCTTCTGAAAATGTTTTTCCTTTGTTTTGTTTTATTTAGAAATTTCCCAAATTTTTACCAAGTTAAAGACACAACCACAAGAATGTGTAGCCCGGCTGGATGACTGGCATAAACAGCCCCACCCCCACCGCCCGGCTCCCCCCAAACCACTGCCCCCCAACTCAGCAGCAAAAAATGCCAAACACGTATAAGAAAACAGACGGCGGCGCGAACAGAGCTGGACGAGGAGCACCGACGTGCACACGTGTGTGCACACAGGCACACACATACAGACACATACAGACACATGTGCACACACCCACACAACTTGAATGTGTGCACGTGCACGCGTGTGCACATGTACACATGAAAACCCGTGTGCACACAGGCATAGCACACACTCCCACACGTGCTCATGCACGCATGCACGCACCCACATGCACACGCACCTGAGCACACACTGCTGGGAGGCGACCCTTTCCCTGTCCCGGCTGCAAAGTGGAAAGAGCTCAGGCGGGGCCCACGCCCTCGCTTCTCTGCCCAGGAGAGGCCTGGTCCCTTGGCAGGAGACACACGCTTCCAGGAGCCGAGCCCCCCCGCAGGGAGCGGGCCAGGGCCAGGCCCCGCTGGGGAGACCCCGGGGCGAGGGGAGGGTCTCGGAGCCCAGGTCACGGCTCCGGGAGGATGAGCAGCTCCGCTCCGGGCAGGGCCACAGGCTCCGGGAGCGTGCTGGCACGGAGACAGGAAGGAGAGGATCTTGGCCTTCCGAAATGTTTACTACACCAGGAAATTAATTCTCTGCGCGCGGGCTCCGGGGGCGAAGAGTAAACACTCGCCCGCGGGGACGGATGTAGCCCAGGCCGGTCGGCCGCTGCCTGGCCGGGGAGGCCGCTGGGCTTGGGCCCGCCAGGTCCCAGGCCAGAAGGTAGGGGGTCAGGTGGGGCCCCGAGGACAGAGCTGCCCGCCGCCCTACCACACCCAGGCCCTGGCCAGTGGGCCAGCCCCACCTCACAAATTCATGAAGGCCCCCAAGGGGGCTGCTGGCTAGTGGGCTCAGGAATGAGCCTTTACAGAGCGAGGGACGGGTGGGTCACCGATCACACTGACGGACCATCCCACTGGTGGCACCAGGGTTCTGCAGCGCCCCACACTGTCCGGGCTGGTCCAGGCTGGGGCAGAGGGAGGCTGGCTGGGCCCACGCGCTGGTCCTTGTGGGCTCTGCACCAGGGGCTGGGCACAAGGGCTGATGGGGCAGGGGCGTGTGCACCCCTCAGCACCCCTCTGTAACCCAGTGTTGCCCGCCCTCCCCGCTGCTGGTGCCGTGCCTGCCAAACCCTGCCCTGCCACCTCCCACATCCCCAGGATGCCCTGGGCGGCCCCAGCCAGACTCAGGAAAGTGGGGCTGTCTCGTAGGTGATGCTGAGGAGGAACCCGCGCGCTGGGCCCTCTTGGCTGCCGGGGGGCTGCTGGAGCTGGGCTGAGCAGGGCTGGCTGAGTGGGCAGACCCATGGGGGTGGATGGCCACGCCCTGCCTGCGTGGGGCTGCACCCGGCTGTAACCCAGTCAAGCGGAGCTGAGCTGAGCGTGCCAGAGCCAGCGGCAAGGCGTGGGCCAGGGGTGGGAGCCGCGCCTGAGGCCGGCTCCGGGCCACAGCCCGGCAGCGCCTGGTGGGCCTTTGGCGCGCACACGCTTCTGCCCGACGCCCCTTTCCTCTCCCCGACCCACGGCTTCCTGCTCCTCCCGGCCCCGAGGCCACTGGGCTGGCTCTCCGGACAGCCTGAGGCCCCCGCCTGGCCGGGCAGCTCGGAGAGCAGCCGCAATGTCCGGAAACGCTCCAAACCCCGGACCCGGACCCGGCCGCGGCTGTGGCCTCCGCGTGCCGAGGGGCGCAGATGTGGAGCGGGCGGGCCTGGGGAGCCCCCAAACATCTGGGCCTTGGAGAGTCGGTGCAGGTGAAAAAAGGAGGCATGTCTGTGAGGAACGCCTGCACCACAGGCTCGGCCCACGGCCCACGCGAGCCGTTCACACGTGGACCCCCTGGGTCCCTGTGGGCCGTTCCAGCAGCTGTGCAGGGCTGCCTCACCCCTGCCTGCCAGAGACCTCCCACCCCGCCAGGCCTCTCCTCTGCCCTCCCCCCCACCCTCCGCCGCCTTCCTGCAGCCAGGCCAGCTCCTCGCCATGCCTGTCTGTGCCAAGCTCTGCGTCATGGCTCGTGGCGGGTCCTCCGCCCTCGCCGAGGTCCCCGGCCTTCAGGATGCTCCTCCTCCTCCAGGAGCCGGCTCTGACCCTCCCCTGCACACGCTCAGCCCTGCAGGTCCGTTCACCTGGTGGCCCCCAGGATCTCTGGACGGGATTCTGGTCTTCCTTGCTGAGGACACCTCTGTGACTCCCAGTTCAACCGGAGTCAATTCAGACCCTTCCTGGGGCCTCCTACCTGGAGCCCCTTCCCAGTGCCCCATCCCTTCTTGGTGGCCGTGGCTCCTGCCCCACCCCTGCAGTTGGGTGGCAGTTTGCTGTGCTCCGAACCACCCATTGTCACGCTGTCCTTGCTGGGCTCAGCATCCAGCACCCCAGAGCAGCCCCCCTCGTTATGAGCATCTGGGACTCTGAGAAGCAATCTACGGGAGCCCGGCCCACGCTCCTGAGAGCAGAGCCCAGCCTGGACCAGACGCCATGCCCCCCTGCCCCTGCTGGGCCCCCTCCCACCTAGGCCCTCGGGAGCTCCTAGCCTCCTAGCCCCAGAGGAGTGGCTCCG
>PVJI01015401.1:0-41241 GCA_004026765.1 Micronycteris hirsuta | reverse complement strand
AGGGGGAGGTTAAGAATAGTATAGGAAGTGCAGAAGCAGAAGGACTTATGTGTATGACCTATGAACAAAACTAAAGGGTGGGGAAAGGGGGGATAAGGGGGTGGGGGGCAAGAAGGGGGGGAAAGTGGGACAACTGTAACAGCATAATCAATAAAATATAGTCAAAAATAAAAAATAAAAAATAAAAAAACAAAGAAAATCTTAAAAAAAAAAGGGGGGTACAAACTTCCAATTATAAGTAAGTACTGGGGATGTAATGGACAATATGGTGACTATAGTTAACACTGCTGTATAGTATATTTGAAAGTTGTTAAGAATGTAGATCCTAAGAGGTCTCATTACAGAACATTTTTTAATATCTATATGAGATGATGGATGTTAACTTATTGTGGTAACCTTTTCACAGTATATGTAAGTCAAATCATTGTGTTATATACCTTAAACTTAATCACTGTTGTATGTCAATTACCTCTCAATAAAACGAGGGAAAAAAATAAATAAATAAATAAATAAATAAATAAAACCTTTAAAGGCCAGAGATAGTGAAGGGTCCCCAGAAAAGCTCTCATTATCTTACCTCCCAGCCTCACTGGGATCAAATTCTAGGCTGGATCTTGAACATTTGAAGACAAGTTCAATGGAGTCGGCATAGAGTTTTGGCTGAAATTTTTCTGAGTGTCCTCTTTATAGAGAAAATTTTTGACTCTTTAAGTCATATATTTGGAGGGCAAGAATTGAGAAATCTTTGAGTTCCTTGACATTTAGTAAGTGGCTCGGGTTTCAGATAATAGGCTTTTGGGGACTGGCAGACTATGTAAGGCTTGTCAGGTGCAATAATAGACATGAAAATGCTTTAAACAGTGAGGAGACTCATATTACATGAAATATTATTCCTCCCTGCCCCCTTCTCACCTGTGTGTGTAGAGCTTGTACGTTCTGTTAAACATCTCAAAGGAAGCGAGGTAGTCCGTAGGAGTTTGTTCCAGGGTTTTCTGTAAATCGGAAAGAGCAAAACGACTATTCAGGATCTGTGATTATCTAAGGATGTTATCACCATCATCCCTGCCCCTCCTCCCAAAAACCAGAGATGAACCACAGAGATTAAACTGCTAATTTCACATGGTTTGAGAAATCAAAGGGACTCTGAACAGTGGCAAAGAAAAGTTCACACAGTTATTAACTGACTCTACTCAGCCTATTTGTGGTACAGCTGCTGTTTAAAAATAGAGCACCATTTTCTTAGCACCATGCCTGCCAAGTGAGTTGCTAACCAAACCTTCAGGTTAATGACTCACCTGAAACTGGGGTAGGAACGTGATTTGGGTGGAGGCCCCCCCCAGGTCCAGGGTCCCTACAGTCTCCTGGCTGTGACCATGCAGCTGACCTGTGAATGAGAGCCGGTTTGAACATCTTCTGCTTCATGGTCAGCTCAATACCCCTCGACCTGCAGCTTCCCTCCTGCTCTGGAGGAGCTCCATGAACACTGCTCTCTGCCCCCCAGACTGCAGGTGAATGTCAACCTTGAAGGGCTCTTGCTGCAACTGAGGCCTTGAAGGCCGGTGATGAACACTAACTTCCTATCTTTCCTTTCCACTTTTTCACAAAAGAAAAGAACAATGCAGGAAAAAAGAAAGGTAAGTTTGCTCTCTGACCATGTGTGAAACCTAGTCAAGAGCTTAAGGTAAACTTGAGAATGTATTACCTGTTAGAAAATTCACAGTAATCCATGCTAAGATGCCTAAAAAAGAAAGAAACAAGGATTACATCCCAGAGCACTTCCCCTCTCTTCCCCGGCCCCATCTTTGTTCCTTTTCTCTCTAAATTTCACGTATAAAGCACACACTTCCCTTCTCCCTCCTTTCGTTTTCTGCTATTCATTCCTCTGTGCTTATTTGTTTCTCCTCAGCTCCTTTTTCTTCAGCACCCCCACCCCTGGCCCCAGTTCCTTTCATCAGATCTTTTACTAACTCTGGCCCTCTCCCCCTAGAACATATATCAACACCGCTCCACCTTCATAGGATCCGTCCATGATGCTAACACTGTCATCTGGTACCAGGAAAGGTGACTTCTTGAAGATCTCTTTTACCTAGAGAAAGAGAAAAAATCTGAATTCCCCAAGGCAGTTAAATAGATTTCCATATTTTAGCTGTATCCTAAAAGGCTTAGACACTACTCTCTTCATTTTCCCTAAATAAAATCTTAGCAGAACTCATTCCTTTTCCCTGAAGAAACTAGAGAAGGAACTATGCAAGCATTGTTGGTTTCTTGTAAAAACAAAATACAGGGATTCCCCTGACTTTAAATAACTCGCAACCAAACCATCTACATTTATAGGTGAATGGACCTAGGAAAGGGCATACATTTGACCCTGCCAGCTCAAATCAGGACCCTGCAATTTTTTAAAAACACCTGATTAATTCTACCTGAATGATTACTGGGAGGACCCCTTCCCATTGCATTTCCTAGATGAGTGGATAAAGTTGGAGAATAGAGAAGAGTTGGGCCTGGGTGTCTCCTGAGGCTATAGGAAAGTTTCTGCTGCTCTCCTGCCAAATTCCACAGCCTTTTTCCTTCCTGGTAAAGGAGCTCAGGACCCCAGGCTGCGGTTCTCTGCTGTCAGCCCTTGTCAAATCCTGCCACATGGCTGGGGCCTCAAAAGAGTTCAGACAGATCCCAGATATAGATTTATTTATCCTACTTTAGAACATGAAAATGAAGATCCTACACAAACGCTCTTGGATCTCCATAAATATAGGTAAATGGTATGGGTATTATGTCTTATTTTTATACAATTATCATGCGGGGCAGGGTAATTTCCAAACAGGAATAGGAAAAATTCTAGTCTGTTGGCTGTTTTCATTTCTGATAGGACAAAACACTTCATGCAGTGACCTCTGGACCCTCCTGGATTTGTGTTTTAAATGGGAAAAGTCAGTTAAGTGATCCATAAACAAACATTTAAAACAATAAATAACCAAACAGGAATAAACATAGAGTTTCTGCTGTTGCCCACAGTTTATTCTCAACACAGCAGCCAGAGTGATGCTTTAAAAACACATCAGATCATGCCTCTCCTTAGCTCAAAACCCTCCAGCGGCTTCTTAGAGAAAAAGCCAAGTTCTTACACTGGCCTTTGATGTCCTACCTGATAAACCCCTCCCATGTCTCTGACCTCATCTCTTCCTTCCTCCCTTCCATCAGTTCACTCCACTCCTGCCACGTTAACCTGGGTGCTGTTCCTTACACATACCAAGGACATTCCTGCTTTAGGCCTTTGCACCTGTTTCTTTAGCTTGGAATATTCTACCCACAAGTGTTTTAAATAGCTTGTTTCTTCATTCCCTTTAGATCTCGGATCAAAGCATCTTATCAATGAGGTCTTCCCTGACCACTCTATTTAAAATAGCATCTCCCCCACACTGCCACCAGCATCCCTATCTGCCTTACCCTGCTTTCATTTTTCTGTAGAACCTGACATACTTTGTGCTGACTACAGTTAGTTTGTCCTGGCAACCAGAATGTTAGTTCCATGACAGTATCATTTTCCTTCCCTGATCTATGTTCCCAGTGGCTTCACCAGTGCCCAGTACATAGTGAAGCATTCATACGATGAATAAACGAGTGAATAAATGAATGAATGAGGAATTGAGATTCAGAACCTCATGAAGAGACTCCAGGCAGTTTGTCCTTGGACTTAAGCCCTCTGTGCTGACAGTCAAAGGAGAGTGGATTTATAAGACTTAACTAACACACTGTAATACAGAACGCTTTTTAATGGGATTAAATGGGATTAAATAATGGGATTCTACATATATTCTTCGCAATATTAAATCTTACTAATTGTATTAATTTACATGTTTTTGCATAATAAAAATGTACAATGTTAAAAATATTGAGTTTTCAAAATCTAGTTATTTTGTACTTAGTTTTGATCTGAGAGATAAAGTAGATTATCTTTAAAAATCTTTCATACTTCACAATTCTATGATTCTTCTCAATCCTTTATACTGAGAAAAAAAGACACAAAAAAGAGAATATAAACTATATTATTCCATTTATACGAAATGTAAGAATCAGCAGAACTAATCTACAATGACATAAAGCAGATGAGTGGTTGCCTGGTTACGGGAGGGGAAACTGACTGCAAAGGGCACAAAGAAGTGTATTTGTCAACACTCACTTAACTGTGCACTCGAAGTGGACACATTCAATTGTACGCAAGATATTCTCTACAAAAGCGCCCAAGGTCGCCACAGTGCTTCAGCCACTGGAATACTGGTGGTAACGTAACACTCCAGAGGGCTTTAAATCCATAAAGAAAATATTTATATAGGGGAAAAGAATGATCCAAGATTAAGATTTCAAAAATTACCTCAAAGAGCAGAGCCTGGGCTTTCTGTTCTGGCAGTAAGCGCAGTCCCGCTGTTGCCTTCAAGACCACTGGGGTCCTTTTCCAATGACTTCGGGGGATTGAGTCTTTGGCCACCTCCAGGAGTCCTTGAACAGTCTCAGCGCCCTTCAAAGAGAGACGAGCCACTCATCCAGTGAACAGGCCACAGAGCGACACTGTGTTCCCTCATCGTGCTCTGGAGGGGGATAGGAGTGAGGGAGCAGAGGGCTACCTCTCTGCTCTGTAGAGACCTAGAGAAGTGGGCTTCTTTGAAGGAGAATCCATTTCATTTTGGTTAATAATAAAAATGATCCTTTTATAGTGTGGTCATTTTAATTGATTGTTATTTTGTGTCTCATAAATTAGCTTCAGGCCAGAAAGCTGAGTATAGTGAAGGACAGGCAGGATTAGGAGTTAGTAGATTTGCTTGCTAACTCTGTGTTCTAGCACGGGGGCTTGCTGAGGCTGGGCTTCCCCGGCTGTGAGACGGGAGCTGTGCCTCACACCACCACAACCTGCTGTGTGCATCAGATGAGGCAGACTGCGTGTAGTTCCCACACAAATGCTAGCTGTAGCTGTTATTATGCTGTATTTTTTATGATTTCCGTAAGAATAGAATATGTCAGTTTCATTTTTGCATCACCAGCACCTACATGCATGGTACACAGTAAATGCTCAATTTACGATGAATTAAAAACCATTATTTTAAATCCAGTTTCCCTGGGTAAACACTTATTCTGACAACACGCTGTCTCTTGATCATTATAATTAATAGCAGCCACCATACGACAATTTTCTTCTCTAAATGTCAAATCAGTTTCTGGTAATGCAGTTGCTTTCAAGAGTTCCTAGTTTTCTAGCACATTTGCCATTTTAAAACAGTGAGCTGAGAAAATAAACATCCTCTTAGTTCTTCATGTTCAACCCATTTTTAACATCAGGTTTTCCTTTGGTAATGAACGGTACCTTGTATCTGCTACCAAAGTTCAACATTCTGCCTTACTCTATTTTAATGTGGCCTCTGACACGTGAGTGTTGCATGTTGTGGGTGCCCCGGTATGACACACAGTCACAGTAAAACTCTCCATTCAGCCTCTACTGCCAAAGGCTTTTCCCTCACGTGTTCTTGCCTAACTTCTAGAGAACAGGACTGGTTCTGTCCTGCAGCAAGGCACCTTGCACTGGAGTTCACTAGGTCTACATTCCCTCAGTGGTCATGTTTATGCCTCACACCCTGGAGAACTTGGTGTCCATCTCCTGCATCTACATAATCAGTGCAGCTGGTGGCTTCAACTCAAAATCTTGAACAGTAAATGCGAAGGGAGCAATCTCTTAGAGACAGTGTCATCCCCGCATGGCCTATCTATTCTAGCTCCTTCGGCCAAAACCCTACTGAGGGCAGGGCACACAGCTACTGTCATCCAGGAGATTAGCAAAGGGGAGAAAACCATCTCACACCTAACGTCAGTATCAGCAGTGAACAGCATGAGATATTTAACAGTGGTGTAGTGAAGTTATCAAGGCCCTAAGATCCCAAACATCTCATTGTAATTGTAAAAGCACTTACCTGCTTAGGTTGATCTACAAAAGCAGAAAGGCCTGGCTTCACAGAATCAAAAATTTCTCCTTCCAGAACTGGAAGCTGTCCTATTTTGTTCACAGATTAAAAAAGAAGAGAGACAGCCGATTACCAAAGGTTAGGCTGCTTCTGACACTGGGTTCTGTCACATGACCTAGTTGGACTAACCTGCTATTCCCCGAGCTATTCCAGGTACTCCCACCTCTGGGGAATGGTTTGTGGGAGTACTGAGTAGGAGGACAGAGGACGACAGACAACCCTTCAGCGTCCCCTTGTCATTTCTCTGGTAGACACCTACTTCCTACTCCTTTCCCTAGGCTCTACATATAACCTGAAGAGAGAACACTGGAAATTCAGAAAAAAATTAATCTTCAGGTCCCTTCCTCCAAGGATGGTAGTGACCCTTCTCTCATGACTACTCCCAATATCCTCGATATTCTGCACCCTGGAGTCCCAACCACCTACAGAGAAAAGGAAAGACAAACTACAGCTATACTTCTCAGACACACAGGTTTCAAACCACAGGCAGCCCAGATCTCCTAATTTCACACTGAACAGAACCATATGTATTCAATTACATTCCAAAATGTCCTCTGAAGAAAGACGTTCAGTAGCTATAAAATTCTATAATTCACATCACACACCCTCAGCATATTTGTTTCTGGGAGGAGATACAAGAGGATGGACTTATCAACTCTGGTGAGAGTACCAGCTGTACTTACCTGGTATTTTCTGCACAAAGGTGTAAACATGAATTCGCGTTCCAGTGCTGCCTGCATCAAACATAATTCCATACAAGGTGCTGGCACTGACATTGATGGGGCACATGGAAGACAGGAAAACACCCTCAAACCAAGTCTGCTGGTCTCTGTGGAAGACAGTGCTGCAAACGCAGGATGCCACCAGCATGAAAAAGGTTGCCCCCCGGGAAGTGGCCATTCTCATCCCAAGATGTGGTGAGTCTAGGCTTTTGTTGCAGAAGCAGTGCTGCTCAAACACCTGCAGTGGCTTACAGGACAAAGACATACAAGGTCAGGTCAACTTGCCTTTTTGTTTACACCTGCAAACATCATAGAAATCCCACCCCTTTCTCTAAGGTGCTCCTTCTTCTCTATTTCTGATAACCAGCACAACAAGCTAGACCAGGGAGATATAGTCTCTTAGCACCTTTTCTGAACGCTATCTGGTTGCAAAAGGAAATTGGGATTTAAAATATAGTTTCCCATGCTCTGCTTTTTTTAAAACAAGATTTTATTTATTTATTTACTTTTAGAGAGAGGGTAGGGAGGGAGAATGAGAGGGAGAGAAACATCAATGTGTAGCTGCCTCTCGCACACCCCCTACTAGGGACCTGGCCTGCAACCCAGGCATGTGCCCTGACTGGGAATTGAACCGATGACCCTTTGGTTCGCAGGTCAGTGCTCAATCCACTGAGCCACACCAGCCAGGGCTGAGTCTAATTTTCTTCTTTCCATTTTGAAAATTTTGTCTTTAGATCATATATTAAACCCCTCTCACCCTTCTCCCTCTTTCTACTTTTTGATATAATAAGGAGCTTCAATTTCTGAGTTAAAGTTGTTCACAGCCTTCAAAAATCAGGTCACTGAACTGCCACCTGTGACCAACAATGTTGCCAATGGCTTGCACATACCACATTTAAGGAGATAATCAACTTAATTTAAAACACTTAAATAGGCCATAATGGTTTTTAAACATCGTTCACAGATTTCAGGCCATGTATCACCATAAGAACTTGGGGCAGGTGGGCAGATTAAGACAGAGGTTTGATGACTTGCTCAGAGTCATAAAGCAGGTCAGTGGTGAGATGTTTATCAGACAACAGGCTTCCCTCTTGCCAACCTTTCTTTTCCCAATTCAAAACTGCCTCCCTTGTGGCAAGCTACTGCCCATATTTCCCCCTTTTTTTTAAAGTCAACATCCAATCATTTTTTATTGATCTATTTACTTATTTAATCCTCACCCAAGGACATGATTAGAGAGGGGAGGGGAGGGGAGGGAGAGAGAGAGAGAAACATCTATGTGAGAGACACATTGATTGGCTGCCTATTGTATGCACCCTGACCAGGGATCAAACCTGCGATCTAGGTATGTGCCCTGACCAGGAATCAAAACCCGTGACCTTCTGTTTACAGGATAATACTCCAACCACTGAGCCACACTGGCCAGGGCCACATAGGGCATCTATTTCTTTATGTGTCCTTAGCAAAGGCATAAAACTTAGCCCTAGTGTTCAGCATTATTTGTTTTGAATTTGTGTATTTTGGTAGGTTGGATACAAATGATGATGAAAACCTAGAGTAAGGTGACATGGGAAAATGTCTCCTGAATAGGCTGTATTTTCTCCTGGTATTAATGAAGAATGCTATATCTACCCTCTAGCATTTAAGGTTTCCTTAATTCCCTTATGTACTTTGCTCAAAACAGTTATTAAAATAATTTTTAATTTTTTGATTACAGTTGACATACAATATTATATTAGTTTCGGGTATACACCCCAGTGATTAGACCTTATGTTACCTAGAAATCTTGTATCTATGTGACATGATACATAATTATTACAATATTATTGACTATATTCCCTATGTTGTACTTTACATCCCCATGACTATTCTGTAACAACCAATTTATATTTCTTCTTTTTTTTTTTTAAAGATTTTACTTATTTTTAGAGAGGGAGAGAAACATCAATGTGTGGTTGCCCATCGCATGCCCCCAACTGGGGACTGGGCCCACAACCTAGGCATGTGCCCTGACTGGGAATCGAAACAGCAACTCTTTGATTCAAAAGCCCGCACTCAATTCACTGAGTTACACCAGCCACGGCCAATTTATACTTCTTAATCCCTTCACCCTTTTCACCCGTCTCCCCCACTCAACTCCCATCTGGCAACTGTCAAAATGTTCTCTGTATCTATGAGTCCATTTCTGTTCTGCTTTTTCCTTTGTTTTTTAGATTCAATTGTTGATGAATATGTATTTTATTGTTTATATTTTTATTTTTCTTCTTAAAAAGACTCTTTAACAGCCCAGCTGGTGTAGCTCAGTGGATTGAGTGCGGGCTGGGAACCAAAGGGTCCTGGTTCGATTCCCAGTCGGGCCACATGCCTGGGTTGCAGGCCAGGTCCCCAGTGAGGGCCATGTGAGAGGCAACCATACATTGCTTTCTCCCTCTCTTTCTCCCTCTCTTTCTCCCTCCCTTCTCCTCTCTCTAAAAATAAATAAAATCTTTTAAAAAAAAAATCAGCCCTGGCTGGTGTAGCTCAGTGGATTGAGTGCTGGCTGGGAACCAGAGGGTCCTGGTTCGATTCCCAGTCAGGGCACATGTTAAAGAGTCTTTTTCTTTTTTTATTAAGGCATTTAATTTTTTTTTTAAAGATTTTATTTTTTTATTTATTTTTAGAGAGAGGGGAAGGGAGGGAGAGAAGGAGAGAAACAGCAATGTATGGTTGCCTCTCACATGGCCCCCACTGGGAATCAAACTAGTGCCCCTTGGGTTCGCAGCCTGTGCTCAATCCACTGAGCTACACTAGCCAGGGCCATCTTCTTTTTCTTAAATAAGTCCCTTTAACATTTCATATAATAATGGTTTGGTGATGGTGAACTCCTTTGGTTTTTTCTTGTCTGGGAAGCTCTTTATCTACCCTTCCATTCTAAATGCTGACTAGAGCAACCTAGGCTATAGGTACCTGCTTTTCATGATTTTGAATATTTCTTGCCAATCCATTCTGCCTGCAAAGTTTCTTTTCAGAAATCAGGTGATAGTCTAATGGGAACCCCACTGTAGGTAACCACCTGTTTTTCTCTTGCTGCATTTAAGATTATCTCTTTATCTTTGACCTGTGGCATTTTAATGATGATGTGTCTTAGAGTCTCTTAGATGTCTCTTTTCATCCATCTTGTTTGGGACTTTCTGTGCCCCTGGACTTGTAGGTCTATTTTTTTCACAAAATTAGGGACGGTTTCTTTATTTTTTTCAAATAGATTTTCAATTTCTTGCTCTTTCTCTTCTCCTTCTGGCACCTCTATGAGGTGAATGTTAGACTGCTTGAAGTTGTCCCAGAGGATGCCTACACTATCCTCATTTTTTTTTGGATTCTTTTTTCTTCTTCTTGTTCTGATTGGTTGTTTTTTGCTTCCTATATTCCAAATCATTGATTTTATTTCAGCTTCGTCCACTCTACTGTTGTTCCCTGTAAATTATTTTTTATTTTAATTAGTGTATCCTTCATTTCTGACTAGATCTTTTTTATGCTGCTGAGGTCCTCATTAAGTTCCTTGAGTATCCTTATAACCAGTGTTTTGAACTCTGCATCTGATAGATTGCTTGGTTCCATTTTGTTTAGTTCTTTTTCTGGAGTTCTGATCTGTTCTTTCACTTGGGCCATGCTTCTTTGTCTCCTCATTTTGGCAGGCTCCCTGTGTTTGTTTCTATGTATTAGGTAGAGCTGCTATGAGTCCCTATCTTGGTAGAGCATGGCCTATTGTAGTAGGTGTCCTATAAGGTCCAGTGGCACAGTCTCACCTGTCACCCAAGCTGGGTACTCGAAGTACACCCTTTGTGCAAGCTGAGCACACCTTCCTCTTTCAGTTGAGCCTTAATTGCTGTTGGCAGGTCAATAGGAGGCATTTACCCAGGGCAGTCAGCTGCAAGGACTGGCTGTAACCACTGACCAACAACCTCCACCCTCTGTGGAGGATCAGCTGTGCAGGGGCAGAGTGGTGGTGCTCCTACATGGTCTGTAGCTGTCCACTGGGTATACAGGTTTTGGAGTTTCACAGGTGGTACAGGCCAAGGTCAGTCCTCACCTGTGTTCTGCCCAGGGCCACCCTGCCTGAGCTATGAAGCAATCTGAGATGTCTACTTGTGCTGGACTTGGGATTCCCAGGAGAAGCCAAGCTACGAATCTGGGCTGGCTGCTGCTAGTGCTGGGCCTGGGGCCACTTAGCAAGAAGAACAAAGGCTGGGAGCTCATTGAGACCAGCTGTTGCTTGTTTGATAGGATTTAGGAAGTTGTCAGGCATGAGTCAAGACCAACCATTCATTTAGAAAAGTCACGGTTAATTGTTTCGATGGGCCCATGAGTTGGGTGGGATGGAGTCTCAGGGGATCTCCCAAGTATGGCACACACTGTTAGCCATGTTGATGGAGTCTCAGATATGGACCCCCGCCTGCTAGCTCTGTGGCTCTGTCATGCAAGGGCTCAGAAAAGGGATAATGGTCTCTGCCTGCCTTTCTGTCTGGGAGAAAGCTATCCCCCAGCTCCCATCTTGATGACAAACATTTCAGTTCTTCCCTGTATGCCACTGGTGCCTTTCAAGCTGCTATCCCAGTGGTGGAGCTCAAAGGGAGTGAGTTGAGTAAGTCCATGTGTGGGTTCCTTAAAGGGAACTGCTTTGCTTGGGACTCCAGAAGTTTCCACCACAGACTCAATCCCTACTGGTTTTTGCAGCCAGAAGTTATGGGGACTTATCCTCCTGGCACCTGAGTTAGGGGCCTGGTGTGGGGCTGGGACTCCTTGCTCCCCAAATTTTTCCCTACCACATGTGGATATGGGACCAGCCCATTCCACTTCTCTGCCCCATCTACTAGTCTGGATGGATGAGTCCTTTAATTCCACAGCTGTCAGACTTCAACTTGATTTATGACAGTTCTGAGTGATGGTTGTTCTATTTTTTTTTTTTTAAGATTTTATTCATCCATTTTTAGAGAGAGGAGAAGGGAGGGAGAAAGAGAGGGAGAAAGAGCAATGCATGGTTGCCTCTCACATGGCCCCCACAGGGACCTGGCCTGCAACCCAGGCATGTGCCCCGACCAGGAATCGAACCAGGACCCTCTGGTTCCCAGCCCGCGCTCAATCCACTGAGCTACACCAGCCAGGCGGTTGTTCTATATTCTATATGTAATTTTGATGTGGTTGTGCTAGACAGCAAGCCATGTTTACTTATGCTGCCATTTTGACTGGAAGTCAAGTCTAGTTCTTTTCTTTCCTTTGGGACAGGTTTCTCTGTCTCATTTTGGCTCCTCCCTGTGTTTGTTTCCATGTATTATGTAGAGCTGCTACATCACCTGGGCTTGTTAGAGTAGCCATAAGTAGCAGGTGTTCTGTAGGGTCTAAGTGGCACAGCCTCCCCATTCTCCATAAGGACTGTGTACACTCTCCTGTTGTAGCTGAGCCTTGACTGCTGTTGGCACATCAATGGGAAGGATTTACACCCCCAGGCTGATCAGCTATAAGAACTGGCTGTGACCACCAACCACTGTGGAGAATCAGCTGTCCAGGGGTCCACCCCACAGAGCAAGACTTACTTTGGCAGGGCTCTGGTGCCCGCTGAGTCCACCCTGGGAGTGTATCGCTTGTGGAGGTGGTTGGGTGGTACTTCAGTGTGGTCTGAAGTTGTCCACTGGGTGTGCTGGCTCTGAGTCCTCTCAGGAGGTATAGGTCAAGGTCAGCCACTGCCTGTGTTCTGCCCAGGCCACCCGGCATAAGCCACAAAGCAATGTGCAGATGGCTGCTGCTTGTGCTGAGCTTGGATGTTCCCCCAGTGAGACCAAGCTGAGAACCAAGGTCAGCTGCTGCTAGTGACAGGCCTGGGGCACACTGAGGCCAGATGCTGCTTGTTTGAGAGACTTTAGGAAAACCTGAAGCATGAGCCAAGACAGTCTATCTGCATGGAAACAGCTTGGGTGGGCCCACAAGTTGGGTGGGGCATGGTCTCAGGAAATTGTCAGTGTGATGTAAACAGCGTGAGCCAGGATGATGGAAAGTCAGATCTGGTATGTAGCTGCCAGCTCTTTTGGGGAAGGGGAGTCTCAAAAAAGGAATAATGACCTCTGCCAGCACTTTTGTCTGGCAGAAAGCTGTCCCCCTAGGTCTCTCCATCATCCAGACAATTTAGTTCCTCCCCGTATGTCCCTGGTTCCCTCAAGCTGCTGCCCAGTGCTGAAGCTCAGAGGGAGTAAGTCCGAGCATGGCCCCATTAAGAGGAATTGCCTGGGTCTCCAAAGTCCTCCATCTCACTCAGCCACAATCCTCACTGGTTTTTATAGACAGAAGTTATGGGAACTTCTCTTCCCAGCACTGGAACTCTGGGCTGGAGGGCCTGGTGTGGGGCTGGGACCCCTCACTCCTTGGGGGGAGGGAGTCATCCTCTGTAGGCGAGATATCCCTCCCTATTTTAATCCATCACATGTGGGCGTGGAACCAGCCCATTCTGCGTCTCACCCCTCCTGCCAGTCTCAATGTGGCTTCTTTAAATTCCTAGTTGTAGGACTACCATCCAGTTAGATTTCAGGCGGTTCTAAATGATGGTTGTTCTGTAGTTTAGTTGTAATTTTGATGTGCCAAAACAGTTTTTTTGGGGGGTCTTCTGATACAGCTTTCATCTCTGGACTTCCCCTTGTACAAGCCATAGTTACTGGTTACATAAGATCTAATTCCAAAGTCCTCATTTCCCAGTTTCCTTATCTCTAACAAAACATTCAGTGTATTTGGTGTATTGATTGAGGATTTTCAACCATTCATAACTTTGTTGACCTCCTAGAGTTTCTTTTAATCAAAAAGGATTGCTCTCCCATAGGTGACATATCACAAAAATAAAAGCAAATTAAAATTAATTGCATTTGGAATTTAAAACTATTTAAAATAGAATTGTTCTGAGGTACTACAAAGGCAGAGTTGGAATTATCAGTTTGAATACTATTTGAGGCTGAAATTCTGTTTTGAAGTTAAGAATGAGAACTATCGGTTAGGAAAGAAAAATTTTTAGAATCTTACACAAAGGTAACTTCATCCCAGGAAATCAACCACTGAAACCAGGACGGCGGCCTGGCCAGATTCACACTTACATCTCAGATTACCTCCTTTGGCTGATTCTTCCCTTACAACAAATAGGCTGGTCATGCAGATCAATCCAAACAACTGAGAACAAAAACCACCCTTAAGATTCTGAGCATTAACACATAATTTGCTGCTGTATTTATGCTAACTCTCGTCTCATAGTGGGTAAGATCCTTGCCTTCTTCAGAGCTCAAACCACATTCAACACTTGGTCCCACTTCTCCCTCAAGAAGTGTACTCTCCGGTCATCAACCTACCGACATCTCTGTGACTGATGCCCCAGCAGCTTTTTCAGGGCTTATTCATGTTTTGTCTATTTTTGTGGTTTCTAAAAAACCTCTCCAGCTTCCATTTCCATTAAGCAAATATTTGTTTTTCTTCCAAAAAAAATTTCAAAGGGAAAAATGCATCCGAAGTGTCCATTTTCATGGAGTGAAAACCACAGAGTCATTCCAGTTGTTCAGTGTAAAACTAACAGATTTTAAAGGAAGCAAAGGATGAACACATAAAATGCTCCTTTTGCTCTCAAGCCCCACCTTCTAACACCACTTCTAATCTCATTTTTCTTTAAGATCAGCTACTTTAAGCATGGCATTGGGCTTACAATTTAGAGTTTATAGAATGACATCCTGTTTACATGACACCAGCCTGCACAGCTTGCTCATTCACTTTGTTAGTCTTTGCTCAAATGTCATTTGATTCTCAGTGAGACCTTCCTTGTTCACTCTATTGAAAATTGCCACCTACCTAGTCATATACACATCTTTTACCTTCCTTCCCTGTTATATTTCTCCATAGCAATTCTCACTTTCTAATGCACTATACAATTTACTATTTTTTTTCCAAACTCTCTGCTCCCCATCCTCCACCCCTTTCCAATGTGAGCTATACATGGGCAGGAAGTTTTGTCTGTTTTGTTCACAGATGTGTTCCCAGTGCTGAAACAGAGCTAGCACAGAGTAGGTGCTGAATAAATACTCTGAAGGAATGAACAGTGATCCAGCAGCTCAGGTACTGAATCTCACCCATTTAACAAGAATATAATAGCTGACTTCTTTCCAAAGGGAGATTACCTACCCATTGGAAGATCAATATTCCAAAACTTCCAAGAAAAGACTGTTTCTCCAAATGTGTCAATTATATAAAAAGTTTTATATGCTACTCAAAATAATGTATACAGTCAGATTTACTTTGTATAAACTGTAGAGTATACAGTAGTATATTTAAATGCATTACTTTCTGAATTGTTCTTCTCAATATTTTTCTCTATCTATCTCCTATTCACCCCCAACAAACTCCCATCTTCAATTCTTTTCATTGAGACTTTGGTGCCAGCCAGTATTTGTCACTAGGCACATCTCCTTCTAAGGCCTTTTTTCAGCGTATCTTTGTCTCTATAGTAAACACTATTCCTCCCTACTCAGCCTCCCCAGAGCTTTACATTCTAGATTCCCACCTTCCTTGTCGCCCAGAGCCTAAGAGACCACAATACCATAGGACCTGTGCCCCATCTAGGTGCTCACCTGCTCGAGCCTGTGCCCCGTGAATCCTTGCTTTCACCGTTGGCTGCCTTTTGCTCTTTGCTCCTCTTTCAGCCCTGCTGAGTCAAGCTCATGAACAGCATTCACCTTTGTACTGGTTTGCAACTAACTGTGTGGCATTTTGCTAACTCACTGCCTTCTTTATCCTTCACTCCTCCCTTATATACCTTTTCTCTGGGTACACAATAGCCTGGTTCATCTGTTTTTATGGTAGTTGAGTGCTAACCGTAGATTATTGCTTACAGGGCAGAAGTTGCTCAGAAACTGAATTCTGTATTGTTTTTACACAGGATATTAATTACCTACTAATTAATGTTTTATTGTATTATTTAATAATGTTATATTTACAATTGCAAATATGTAACTATGTAATAGGGTTATTAATTCCCTACTAATTCATGTTTTTACAACATTAGCCCAATAGTAGAGAAGTTAATAGTACTCCTTGATGGCTTCCATCCTTGAAATTAGTTTAGAAAGCTGGGCATTGAATTGTCTAATTAACAAGCATTTACTGAGTGTCTAATATATAACAGACACTGGGCTCACTTCTAGATACAAAAGACGAATCAGATATAGGCCCATTTATTGGGGAGACTTCAGCGTACTAGAAGAAACAGACAAGTAAACTAACAGCTATAAAGTATTGTGCTAAGTTCTCTGACAGAAATAGGCACAGGGTGTGACAAATGGACATAAAGTGCAAGTAACTCATCTTAGAAGGAGGATGGAGGTGGAAGGGACTGGTAAATTTCTTAAGGGATAAGAGGCCTAAGCTGAGTCCTGAAGCAGAGGCAGAAATTAATTCTTTTCGCTGGTGAAGTGACGCAAAAAGAATTCTGAGAACTTAAGTATTAAAAGAGTTCAGTATAGCTGGAATATAAAGGTGTACCAGAATAAAGAGGGCAGGTTGAGAAAGGATGGTTCTGGGGCACTGAAACAGATTTCAAAATGAGTGGACTTACTTTTCTTGCACGTACAATTTCATAGTGACACCTATTATTTTATGTCTATTTCCTCCCTAAGCATATATCCATATTGGTTGGCTGAAATAAAGTGACACAGTATTTCCCAACAGTGGAAAATAATGAAAAGGGAAAGGTGACTAGAAAGGTCCACCCAAAAGCCCGAAAACAGTGAAATGTAAAAGTACCCACTGCCAATTCTTCTGAGCTCCGCAGCAAAGTTGGCTTTTGCAGAGTTAAAAATTAAACACAAAGCGAGTTCAAAATCTAACTTGAATGAAATTTTTAAACAATAAGCTGAACTATGGGAATGGACTACTCAAGCCACCCAGAGCATAAGTTAGCCAAGCCAAGCCAAACCGAGGTGGGTCTAACAAGGTGTGTCCGGGGCAGGTTTCGGCACAGCGAGCAATGACTCACTTGGGGGTATAACTCGGGACCTACATACCCAACACCAAGGGCCAGAGCCCTGGAACAACCTGCTGTCTATCTGAAGGATGTCTAAGGTGAAGGTACGTGATATCTTTTATATTTATCAAGCCAAGTACTGAACCTGGAACATGTTAGACATCAGTACATGTGTCCTGAATGGACTTGGTACAATTGCACTAATGGTATCTGCGGGAGCATTGGGGCAGAGAGTCCCCTTCACCTTCCCAGTGTCTTACTATGGCTACGTATCACATCCTCAAATCCCCATTACCCTGCAGACCAACCCATGGATAGGAGTGCTTTTCTATTCAGGAAGCCTATTTATTCACATAATAATTCATTAACTTAGCCATTCCAGAACTTATCAGTTGCCTAATGCTACTCACAAGTAGAGTACACAATGATGAATCATCTTCGACCCACCCTTTAAGAGACTGACTGAACAGGAAAAAAAAATACACGTTGCATAATTACCTCTGTAAAGTTAAAATGTGACAAATAGCAGTTACCATGTTCTGTGAGTTGGAAGCAGGGAGAGATTACTTCCAGCTGGGATGCTCAGAGAATGCTTTATAAAAGAGGTGGCACTTGAGAAGCGTCTTAAGGAGGGGAATTAGGATGGGAGAGGAGTGCTTTTCAGTAGAAAGAAACAATATGGCTCTGACTGGTGTGGCTCAGTAGGTCGGGGGCTGGCCTGCGAACCAAAAGGTCACTGGTTTGATTCCCAGTCAGGGCACATGCCTGGGTTGCAAGCCAGGTCCCCAGCTCAGGGTATGCAAGAGACAACCAATCGATGTATCTCTCACACATCGATGTTTCTCTCCTTCTCTTTCTCCCTCCCTTCCCCTCTCTCTCAAAATAAATAAGTAAACATTTTTAAAAACAATATGAATCAAGACATGGATAAAAAAAAGGGGAAGTTGGGGGGCCCTGGGAATAGTGAACAGAGTTTGACTAACTATAGTAGGAAATAAAGTTGGACAGGTCAGTGCCCCTAACTAAATAGTCAGGTACTGCATGTTTTAAAAATTCTGGCAGCACACCAGTGCGACTTTTGTGGCACACTGATTGAAGGTCGCTGCATTAATGAACACCTAATCTAGTCACACTGTTTTAAGAGAAACCATAATTTTATTTTACTGAATATATTAGTTCTACAGTTAAACTGAAATTCTTTAACTACTTTCAAATTGTTAAATTTGTGATAAACTTAAAAATCTAAAGGACATAAAGGATACTAAACATTGTTTACATTGTCCAAATTCTTTTCTGTTCATTAAACCAATAAATATTTTAGGAGGCTGCACATTAGTTATCTCCTGTTGCACAACAAATAACCTGAAAATTTAGTGCTTAAGACAATAAACATTTATTATCTCACAACTTCTTGTAGTTCTGGAATTTGGGAGTGGTTTTATTGGACAATTCTGGCTCAGGGTCTCTTAAGATACTGCACTCATCTGAAGGCTTCACTGGGGCTGAGGACCCACCTCCAAGATGGTTCACTCAACAGCTGGAAGCCTCAGCGGCTTCTCATGCAAACTCTCCATAGGGCCTTGAGTGTCTTCACAACATGGTGGCTAGCTTCCCCCAGAGTGGACAATCCCAGAGAGGGCAAGGTAGAAGGAGCAATTTTTTTAAGACTTGGCCTTGTGTATACACTATTATTCCCTCCATATTCCATTGGTCATATATACCATCCCTGATGAAATATATGAGGGGAATATACCAGGGTATGAATATTAGGAGATGAGGATCACTGAGGGCCTTCTTGGAGACTGGCCTACTCTAAGTTATATACAATGTTTGTATATTTTGTGTTCAGCTTCCTTTGCAGTTTACATATGTGCTATTAGCACTACTTACATACTTCTTGCTTTAGAAAGTATGTGTTACTACAAAGATATCAATTCTTAAAAATTAAAAACAATATGGAATTTTAACTTCTCTAAAAATAATGTTCCACCACTTGAAACCTTCCATTTTTTCTGTCTCAATGTTTTACTTAATGAAAAGAATTAAAATTAGAATAAATACAACTCACGCAATGTCCTATTTGTTCCTATGGGTGAAAATGAATTTAAATACTTCAAATTAAAGTCAAATATATTTAGGAAGGAGTGAGAATATGAGTCATTATATCAATAATAAACCTAACAGTGAAATTAAATACTAAATTAAGATAGAGTAAAAATATTTATATTAACAGAATAACAACTTCCTTCATGCTATAAAACACACAGAAAAAAATTTCCAGTGATACAATGGTAGCATTAATACTTAGGTACTGAAGAAGTATTTGGTAGAAAGAGACAAGACTGACAACTGGCACAGATGTGAAGTAGTACTGATACTCAGAAAACATCTTTAAGCATTTGAGTTGATATACTATCTTCCATTCTCCCAGAAAGAGAAAGTTAAACTTACCTATGCACCATAAATCTGAAAATTATATATTCAAGAGAGAATCTGAACAATGTTATAAATTCTAACCATAGAGCAAACATTTTTCAAGAAAGGTCTTCTTACATTTTGTTGAGTACAACTTAAACACTTCTCCAGGGGACTTCTAGTCAAGATAGCAGAATAGGTAAATGTGCTTGCCTCCTGCCACGACCACATCAAAATTACAACTAAACTACAGAACAACCATCACTGAGAACCACCTGAAACTAGCTGAACAGAAGTCCTATAATTAAGGGATATACAGAAGAAGCCACACCAAGACTGACAGGAGGGATACGATGCAAAATGGGCTGGTCCCACACCTACGTGTGGCAGATAAAAATCAGGAGGGATATCTCAGCCGCGGAGGTCCCCCCCCACCGAGGAGCAAGGGATCCTAGCCCCATACCAGGACTCCCAGCCCAGGGTTCCAGAGCTGGGAAGAGAAGTCCCCATAACTTCTGACTGTGAAAACCAGTGGGAATCATGGCTGAGTGAGATGGAGGACTTCTAGAGTCCCAAGCGTTCCTTTTAAAGGGCCCACACATGGACTCACTGACTAATGAACTCACTCACTCTGAGCTCCAGCACTGAGACAGCTCAAGAAGCACCAGGGACATACAGGGTTGAACTGCATTTTCTGGCTTCAGGGTAAGGTCTAGAGGATTAGCTTTCTCCCAGACAGAAATGCTGGCAAAGGCCATTGTTCCTTTGTTGAGCCCACCCCTGATCTAGCCTGTAGGTGCAGGTGGGTGCCAAGTCTGAGTCTCCATCAACATGGCTAACACTGTTTGTCCCACCCTGGTAATTCCCTGAGGCCCCACCTCATCAAACTTGTGGGCCTACCCAAGTGGCTTCCAGTGGCTCTTCCATACAAACAGCCTGGCTTGGCTCATGCTGTGGACTCTGCTAAAATCTCTCAAAGGTTCACACACCCCAAACAAGCAGCATCTGATCTCAGCATGCCCCTTTCCACTTGCTAAGCAGTCTGAAACCCGGCACTAGTGGCAGGCGGCCTCAGTTGGCAGCTTAGCCTCTCCCAGGCACCTCCAAACCCAGCATAAGTGGCAACCATCAGCAGATCACTTTGCAGTTCGTACCAGGTAGTTCTGGGCAGGGCACAGGCAGCAGTTGACCTTGTTTTGCCCAAGAGCCCCTCCCCAAAGGCACCAGAACCAACACACCCAATGGCCAGCTTCAGACCATACCAGAGCACCACTGAACCACCTCTACAAATGACACACCCAAAGGTGGACTTGGCAGGGACCAGAGCCTGGCTAGAGCAAATCCTGCTCTGTGGGGTCAGTCCCTGCACAGCAGCTCCTCCACTGTAGTCATGGCTAGTCTTTCAGCCTGATGATCAATGACTCCCAAATGACATGATAACAGCAATCAAAGCTCAACTACAATAGGAGGGCACATACAACCCACACAAGGCATACACATGGAGCCCCAGCTCAGCAGACCAGGGAGACTGTACCACACAGGACACCTACTACACAAGGCCACTCTACCAAGACCGGGAGATGTAGCAGCTCTACCTAATACACAGAAACAAACACAGGGAAGTTGAAAATTGTACGAGAAGGCAACCAATCGATGTCTGTCTGTCTGTCTGTCTCTCTCTCTCTCCCCCTCAAAGCAATGAAAAAACATGTGCTGGGGTGAGGATAAAAAAAAAAAGACATAGAGTGGTTGAAAGGATACGGAAACAAGACTCACACATATGCCGCTTACAAAAGACCCAATTCAGATTGAAAGACACACATAGACTGAAAGTAGAGGGATGGAAAAAGATATTATATGCAAATAGAAATGAAAAAAAGCTGGGGTAGCAATACTTATATCAGACAAAATAGACTTTAAAACAAAGGCTATAACAGGATGTGAAAAAGGCCCAAGCAATTTCACTTCTGGGTATTTAACCAAAGAAACTCAAAACACAAATTCGAAAAGATATATACATCCCTATGTTCACTGCAGCATTATTTACAGTAGCAAAGCTATGGAAACAACCTGTGTTCATCGACAGACAAATGGATAAAGAAGAGGTGTACATACAGAGTGGGGCAAAAGGAGGTTTACAGTTGTGAGTACACAAAACACAGAGTATATTCTTGTATTATTACTAATTATTGTATTATTTTCCATACTAACAACTGTAAACCTACTTTTGCCCCACTCTGTATAAACAACAGAATATTACTCAGCCATTAGAAAGAATGAAATCTTGCCATTTGTGACAACATAGATGGACCCAGAGGATACTATGCTAAGTGAAGAGAAAGACAAATACAATACGATTCCACTTGTATGTGGAATCCAAAAAAGAAAATAAATGAACAAACAAAACAGAAGGAAATTCATACATAGAGAGAGAACATTTTGATGGTTGCCAGATGGGAATGGGGTTGGAGGGGTGGGTGAAAAAGAGGAAGTGATTAAGATGTGCACATTGCCAGTTATTAGAAACAGTGACAGGGAGTAAAGTACAGCTTAGGGAATCTAATCAATAATATTGTAATAACTATGTATGATGTCAGATGGGTACTACACTTATGAGAGTGATCACTTCATAAGTTATATAAATGTCTCATTACTACATTGTACACATGCAACTAAAATAGTATTGTATGTCGACCATAATTTAAAAAATAATTATTTTTTTAAAAGATTTAAAAAAATTTCTTCTCCAGGTATGCACTTGGAATCCTAGGATGAAATAAGTGGTAGCTACTCCTAAGCATGCAATCTTGACATTTCCATTAAATTTTCCTTTTAAAAACACTGAATTCAAAACCAGAGACACTTCAAACTGGCATCTCCAAATGTCCCTCTTCCTTGGTACAACTACCCCAGACACGCAGGAAGGTTAAACAGATTCCCCTTCTAATTTCCTGTTTCTGCTAGTGGCGCTACAGATTTCCTAATTCAGAACTCAAAGTCTTCACCATCCTGGCATTCTCCTCTCCATGCCTTCCATACTCCAATCTGTTATAAGGGCTCTTCCTTTGCAATTTCTTTCCCCTCTCTTTCTCTTTTTTTCCCTCCTAGCCCCCCTGAATCTAGATTCCAGCCTTTATCACTTCAGACTTGGACTGTTACAGCCTCTTAACTGGTCTTGCAGTCATCAATGTCTCTATTCCCAAATCCATATACTACTGTCTTCCTAAAATGCTATTTTCATCAATTTCCCACCAAATTGTAACCCACATCACGTCAGGGATTCATTCATCTTTAAACACTGTACAACCTGGCATATGTGTTTACTTAATCAATGTGTATTGAATGAATTAATGAATACATGAATTTCATCATTCTCCTTCTTAAAACTTATATCAGTTCCCCACTGCTTTCAACAAAAGTTACAAACTCAAATATCTAAATATTTACTGGGGTAAGGCAGGAACTGAAAGTGAGTTAAAGGTGTGTGTAAAACAACAGGAAGTGGTGGGGACTGAGGCAAACTGGAGAGCGCACGCTCCAGGCTCGGTATTGCCAAGTGTTCTTATTTTTCAACGTAAGTGGAAAACACAGATTTCGATATAGAATCTGGCTTTTAAATAGTGACAATCCACCCTGGCTGGTGTAGCTCAGTGGATTGAGGATAGGCCTGCGAACCAAAGGGTTGCCAGTTTGATTCCAGTCAGGGTACATGCCTAGGTTGCAGGCCAGGGTCCCAGTGGGGGACATGTGGGAAGCAACCACACATTGATGTTTCTCTCCCTCTTTCTCCCTCCCTTCCCTTCCCTCTAAAAATAAGTAAATAAAATATTTAAAAAAATAAATAAATAGCGACAATCCCATTTAGTTGTTGAAAACAACTAATTCCATTTAGGTAAAAAAATAAATAAATAAACCCCCCAAAACTGTGCAGGCTAAACAAAACACATCTATGGCCCCAAACCAGCCCTCAGGTCACAAGTTGGTGTCTAGGATAAAAGATAAACTCCTGGCCTAACTTACTAAGTCCTTCACTGTGAATTCTGAAGCTACCTTACCAAGTTTCTTGCCCACTACTTCCATGTTAGAACCCTCTGCTCTTGGTGCAGCTGTTCTCAAACTTTATCATGAATCAGAACCACCTGAAGGGCTTGTTAAACCATAGATTGCTGGGCCTCACTGCCAGCATTTACAATCCAGTAAGTCTCAAGTGGGGCCTGAAAATTTGCACTTCTAACAAGCTCCCAAGTGATGCTGGTGCTACTGGTGTGGACCACACTTTGGGAATGAGTGCTCCAGTTAAATTACTCCTAGTCTCAAGCACACACTGAATTTTGCTCACATTGTTCTACCTGACCAGAAAGCCTTCCCTCTTCCTTCCAGCCTGCCTCCTTCTGTAAACTTTGACTATGACGGTCTTTCATGCCTCCAAATTCCTGTGGCACTTAGGATCCATGCATCTCTCCTTTATCATTGCACAGTGTCTTTTATTACTAACTGTTTGTGTACAAGTGCCAATGAGGTGGTGTATTCTCCGAGAACAAATGTCCAGGTCAGCATCTTATATACCTGCCTATAAGCCTCATAAAAGCAGGCGTCCTGTCTTGTCCCCTACTGTACCCCTCAAGCTATAGGAGAGTCTAGTATACAGTTAGTATACAGTAGGTATACTAAACACTTCTTAAATGAATGAACATATGACAGATCTATGAAATGAAAGTGCAGAAAAGTGGGCCTGAATTTGGGTACATACTTCTTAGAGAAATGACTTTTAGTCCTGTGTAATGGCTTGGTCAGGATAGACAACTAATTAAAATTGGGTATTTCGCAAATAAATTGCCAATAGGTAACAATGATCTGTAGCAATGGATTATGTATATAAATAAAAGAGTAACTGTTTAAAAAATTAATTTAAAAACTGATAAGAATAAATCCTTGACCTCCAGGACTTCTAATACCTGCAAGGATGTAAACTGGTTACAAGATAATACCTACGTATTTAACAGATATTTGTACCATATGCAATAAAAAAGTGGAATGAAATTAACTCCCCATGATATTCAGAAATATTGATCAGTCCCTTCAGATAGAGTTTGGATAATAATATACTTATTCAGGATTTCAAAGGCTGTGTGAAAACAAAATCAAAAGCTGTTCACCTGGTTTCTTTCAGTAGTTTCGGAATTCACAGTGAAGGACTTAGAATGTTAAACCAGTTTATCTTTTATCCTTCAGAGCAGAGTCAACCAACTTGTATGGGCTGGATTTGGCCCCTAGTGGTTTTGGGGGTTTCTTTTTTACCTAAATCACTGCTATAAAGTGATTTCAAGGATGATTTATGAGTAGAAACTTGTTCTCCAAACTAAACCAGAATAAAGCCACAGAAGACTCTATAGGGTAAACCCAATTTTGGAACTACTAAAAGAAAAAATGAGAAACACTACATATTTCGATAAATAGTCCTAAGTTCTTATTTAGCTTTTAGAACAACTCCACCACAGCTGATAGTATTACAATCAATGGAATAAGAGAAAAGTTGTCATTTGGCAGACAGAAAATCCAATTCAGAAAACAAAACAAACCCCAGGTGCACACGAAGTACATTTACAGTTTTAAGTGAGAAGAGATGTTACCTTACAGCCGGATATTTGCCCTACCTACCAGGCCCATAATGATCTTGTCTGCACGAGGATTCAGCCAGGGCACTCCACATTTCTATGCTGCCCAGGAACTCTTCAAACTGGGCAAAAAAGGAATTACACAGACAAGTCAACAAAACACTAAGTGGTTTATTTCAAGTTTTAAAATCATTAGCATTCTAATGAAACAGAGCACATTTATTCAGCAAAATACTTACTGAAACTTCATAGTAAAACTATCTACCGGAAGTTACGGAAGGGAACAGCTACGTGATGAATTGCTAAACTGCAACTTCCTACTCTACTATTTGCAGCATCAGATATATCTTACTAAGGATAATGGAATAACATCATCCAGTTCTTTGGCAGAGAATGTGGAGGTTCAGGAGACTAGATTCTAGAACCACCTCTGTGACACTGTGTCTGAACATTTGCTAAGCTCTATTCATATTTCAACAGTTCTAACTACAAAACCAAACTCACAGTCAATAAAAATGCTGTATAATAAAATAACTATAAAGTACATACTATAAGCAAGTAAAAAGTGCTATGCTCATATTAAGAAATGATCTTGTGATAAATTGTGATGTTTATAAATGAATCCGTAAACTTATGTATAAACAACAAAAGTCTTGGACTGAATTTCATATTATACGGTTACCATCTTTTAGAATGTATTCCAAATATAGTCTGTGATAGAAGATGCCCTACCCTTTTTCCTGCAAGTTCATCAATAGGGTGCACTTTCAGAACCATAGACATACAAAACTAATCATAACTTTATAGATTTCACATCAGAGGAAACCCCTTCAATGTACGGTGATTCCACCATGGACCCACTGGAGTGTGATATACAAAAGAGGGAAAAATGCACCAGAAATAGAGTAAGTCATGATCGTGCCACCAGATGATATGTCTAAAAAGATTTTCAGAGCTCATTAACGAATTAGCATGCTCCCTCTAACCACAGAATTCAGAAACAGAAACTACACAAGTGAAAAAAAGGGTCAAAAGCCTCTGGGAGGAGTGTAGGTATTAAGTTGTCCCCAGGGAAATGGAGAGGGACGATACAGAATGAAGTTTCTAAAGAAATTTTAAATTCCGTTTGAAATGGAGGATGTCGCACAGCTGAGCTTCAATCACACGATTCCAGACTACAGTCTTGGCACCCAGAATTCCCTATCTGTCTCAATGACTCACTCACTCTCACTGAATGAAGGCATAGTCATAGAGCTCCTCCGAAAAAGGGGAACAATACTTTCGAGTACTCCTTTTCACAGGTGTGCTCCGGGGAAGGAAATAAAAAAAGACAAGAGCTTTCGACTCTTCACAGAAAAAGGGGCTGCGGATGCACGAAATATCATTAGCCAATAATACTGGAATCCTGGCCAGTCGGGGTGCGGGGGTGGGGGGAGCGGGCAGCGCTGGCCACAAAGGACAGAGTGGGGCCGCGGGCCCGACCCCAGGCCCCTCCTCGAGCCCGGGTAGCCTCCCCTCCGCCCCGGTGGCAGCACTTGTTTCCTCGCCCGGCTCCCGGACGCCCGCGCGCGCTGCCCCGTGGAGACGGCCAGCCTCACCCCAACCACCGCCCTCCTAGAAGTCATCAATCGCCTCACCAAAACATGTGTGACCCAGAAAGTCTGCTACTTGCGCCAGCCCTTACAGAATTAGCAAGACTGAAGAAGGAGAAGGAAACCAAACGAGTCAGGGCAGGCTCAGGAGAAGCTAAAGCGGAGCAGGGTCGGCAGCCTGGCGGCCGCGACCACTCAGGTTAGAGCGTGAGGAAAGGGGAGGATGCGCCGGACAGACGCTGAGCGCTGCAAAACTGGAAGGGCGAGCGGACGGGTACGGTGGCAAGACTCCTAAGGCGAGGGCGCCCCGACCTCGCGCCGCCAGAGGCACGCGACCCGCGGACGTCGCCCCGCCGCCCGGAGCTAGACCGCTCTGGCCTCCCCGCCCGGCTTCCGGGCAAGATCGGAGTACCCCAGCCGCTCGCACACTCACCGCGCGCACCACCCGGGCGCGTCTCCCTACTGCCCTCGGAGCGATCTCCGCCCCGCCCTCCGCGTCCGGCCCGCGGACTGGGCCCCGGGAGGCGGTGTGAGAGGCACGTCACGGCGCATGCGCTGTCTGGGCGCTCGCAACCGCCCGGGCGAACGTTACCAGCTGGGCGTGCCGGTTTCCTTAGAGACAGAATCAGACCTGATCCGCGGCGGAAAAACCAACGAGACAACGGGTCTCTTGGAGAAGCCAAGATGCCCTCGAAGGGAAAGGACAAAAATAAAGGCAAAAGCAAAGCAAAAGACAAGAAGAAGTAAGGAAAAGCCATCCTCCCCCGGGCTCACTCTCCCGGGATTCGGGTCTGGGAGCCGCCTGACGCAGGGCTTGGCTAACTGGAGCTCTCCCGCCGGCCCCGCGGGACCTTCCTCTCGCTTTCCCCGATTCTGAGGACAGTTCACATTGTTCAGAAATTCCCCAAGTGCATGCCAAACTTGACTGCTTCAAGTTAGGCAGTAGGGTGAGATTTGGGACCCTGAAATGATTTAGCCTCAGCGCCCCCGCCTATGTGTAATGCGTTAACGATGGAGGCAGGTAAGTTCCCCCAAAGTAACACAGAACCGAATGAAATAGGTGCTAGTGGAGGAATAAAGAACTGAGAATGAGGAAGAGTTCTGACAATAGCAGGGAAGGTAGGGACAACATATATCGGGATATTGGGGGTCCTCTAGACCAGCGTTAATAGGGTAGTCACCAGCCATGTGTGGCAAAATTAAAATTAAATGAAATTAAAAATTCGGATCCTTGATCGTACTAGCCTATTTTATCCGCTCAATAGGCACATACGGCTAGTGGGGACTATATTGGACAGCCCAGATACAGAGAACGTGTCCTTCACTGTGGAAAGTTGTATTGGACGGCAGTGCTCTGGACCAGTGGTGATGTTGCCTCCCCGGGGATATTTGGCAATATCTTGAGACATTTTTGGTTGTCACATCTGGGGATGTGTACTATTGGCGTCTAGTGAGCAGAGACCAAGAATGCTGTTTACTATCCTGCAATGCACAGGACAGCCCCCTCATCCCCCACCCCAAAGAATCATTTAGCTCAGAATGTCAGCAGCACCATGGTTGGGAAACCCTGTCTTCAAAATGAATGTTAGGGAGGTTAACATGACGTTTCATAATGATGAAATCCTGGAACAGATGGAGTATCTGACTATCAACATCCCTAAGATGAAGACAAAAGTTTTAAACATGTATCCAGTAATGCAGTGTAAACCAATTCCTATTTTTTTAATATCTTGAAAGCAGATTTTTTTTCTTACTTTAATGAATGATTACACCTGGAACTGCACGTGCCTTAATAGTCATCATCTTTATGTGGGATTGATTTTGCCTTTCAGAAAGCAACCGTCAGTTTCTTTTCCCTCGCCCAAGGTTTAAAAAGAATAGTCAAGCATTATATACAAACACTGAAGGGCCTACTTCAAGTAACATGGAAAATGTAACCTCAAATGATGTATGCACACTGACAGTAAGTGTATTGTACACTCCATACGAAATGATGCTGCAGACTTTACACACAGATGATAATATAAAACAGTGGTTTCCAAGAAACTTGCTTAATCAGACCTTTAGAGAGCCTTCAAAAACTTTATTTTTAACAAGGGCCCCAGTGATTCTAGGTTTTGATTAAAAGTGTGGTTTGGGGGAGCACTTTTAACCTCCATTCTGTCAGGTGATATATACAATAATGTTAAATTACAAATCTTGTAATTGAACAAAAATTTTTCTTTATTGGGTTCATTCTTTCTTGATCCTAGTCTGAGAGAACCCTGCTATGTGGTTGAGATGACCTTGAACTTATAAAGGATCTCTGGAAGACTGAAGTAGCTCCTTGGGCCTTTTAGGGATTCCTTTTGGTTTAAAAGAAAGCGTAAATGGCCCGGCTGGTATAGCTCAGTGGATTGAGCGCGGGCTGGGAACCAAAAGGTTCTGCTTCAATTCCCAGACGGGGCGCATGCCTGGGTTGCAGGCCAGGTCCCTAGTGAGGGCCATGTGAGAGGCAACCATACATTGCTCTTTCTCCCTCCCTTCTCCTCTCTCTAAAAATAAATAAAATCTTAAAAAAAAAAAAAAGAAAGAAAGCGTAAATGATTGGACCAAATTGGGTACTTGTTCAGATTTCCCCAAACTGATCAGAACAGTTTTCCTGATCAGATTAGTAATCTCCAACACTAATTCCTTCCAGGCTTGAAGTTACTGCTAGATTGCCACTAACCTATTGGGTGAACCTGGTAGTTCCTAAACACATTGGAGGCATATGTGGTGCCCAACAATATGGGACCACAAGGGAACCCCCCAAACTTGTAAAGTTTGTGAACTAACTTGTTTAAGAGAGTAATACATGCTCAGTACAGAAGGTTTAGGAAACATGTAAAGTCAAAGGAGAAAATAAAAATCACCTGTAATCCCATCATCTAAAAATAACCACTACTATCCTTTGGGGGATATTCTGTATATCTTTATAAAATGATAATCCAATGTCCATATTTATTTGTAGTTTTCCCCATGTATTAACATAAGTGTTCTGCTACAGTGCGATTTAAAAAAATACAACCGCATAGTCAGTGTAGCACTTTTTAAAACAGTGCCAAGGGCTTATCACATTCCTGGAACTCACTAGCATGTTTTCTATTTCTGACCTTGCATCTACAGTGCACATATCAACAACAAGGAACATTGAGGGTAACAGACCTCGTATTTCTTGGATTTTCCATGACTCATGATTTGAGAAACTCTGTCTTGTTTCTACAGTCAGTATTAGTGGTCCTCCTATGAGAAATCCTGTCTGATTTCTTTCATCAAGTCTGAGCAGCTTAGATTTGATACCTTCAGGGGGCACTTGGATGACTATAACAAGGCAAGCTATCACTGCTACCTAAATCATGCTGGAAAGGGATGTCAACAGCTGGAACAGGCTGGGGGCGGAGGAAGGAGCTGGCCATAATTCATAGAAAACAAAAAGTGAGAGTGGGACTGAAAGGGGATAAAGGACCAAGAGCTGGTGGGGATGGAGGGTGACAGTGTAGAAATATCCACACATACTTATGTATGAAAATATTTAGAAATCAAATATAGGTGAAGTCTTCTTAGTTATCTAAATATATACCCAGTGCCTACCATTTTTAAGAGATTGTATTTTGTTAATGCTCATACAATAAATCTTTATTTTTGAAAAAAAAACTCCCCTTTTACTACTTTAATATTTGAAGTCATTCTTTATTATTACTTTTAAATTTCTTCTCCCCATCTATATAAATGATTATGGTTTGCTTCTCAGCCATCCTCGAAGCCTGGTGCATTGTGGCACCAGAAGAGAAAGTATTTAACATACTTGCCCTAGTGATTTGACCTTTTGTCCAAGGCCTAGCTAAAAAAGACCCCAAAAACTAAAAACTAAAACTAAAACTAAATTGGGGTTGGGATGAGTGGAAGATTGCAGAAATATGGATTTAAAGTTACATTTACACTACAGATGTATCATCATGGTGAAGAGGAACTAAGGTAATAATAGATTTGCATTAGAGAGAGCCAAGGTCTAAAACTGAGCAAGTATGAATAGAAAAGACAATTCAAATATGAGAGAATCAAAGAAATAAATGAAAAGATGTGAAAGTTTTATGAAATGAATTTAACTTATTAGGTGTTTTTGTTTTTTCTAGTCCTTTAGAGTTATGTTCCAAAACTCCCCTCTTCCAGGAAGAGGCACCTACTAAGATAACTCCCTTATCAAGTAAATATGTATTTCTTATTTACTAATTTATCCGATAATATTTGCTCATATGTGCCAGGCAATACCAAGCAAAACAATAATAGAGAACTGTAATACTACTGTAGTAGAGAATAGTTATATGCTATCAATGTCCTCTTCCCATGTAGGAAGACAGTAAAAACTGAAGAATCTGCAGTGGAGAGAGCCAAGGCCAATGCGTCCCTTTGGGAGGCCAGGCTGGAACGCACAGAGCTCTGTAAGACTGAGTATCGTGATGCTTCCTGGAGACTCGCAAAAGCTAATGATGACTTAAAGAAACAGCAGTATAAAATGGAGAAAGACATCATGTCTGTATTAAGCTACCTGAAGAAGCAGGATCAGGAGAAAGATAATATGGTGGGTAGATAGAAACCCTCTTGAGCCTCAGTAACTACCTCTGTGCTATACTTGCTTGGTTCTATATTTAAAGGATTTTGATTTCTTGAAATCTTATCACATAATTAAGACATTTCAGTTGACTTTTTTTTAAAGATTTTATTTATTTATTTTTAGACAGAAAGGAAGAGAGGGAGAAAGAGAGGGAGAAAAACACCAATGTGTGGTTGCCTCTCACGTGGCCCCCACTGGGGACCTGGCCTGCAACCCAGGCATGTGCCCTGACTGGGAATCAAACCGGTGACCCTTTGGTTCACAGCCCACGCTCAATCCACTGAGCTACACCAGCCAGGGCCATTTCAGTTGACTTTAACTCTCCTTGAAGCAGGATGTTATTTCTGAATGGTTTTACTGTCATAACTGGATCTTTCTTATTTTCAGTTCCTGTCCTATGTTTTCTTGTCTGAACAAATTGATGATCATAAGGGAACATTATGATCCATTTTATTTTAAGGACAAGTGCATGGAATATGAGCTATATATATATATTTTTAATATTTACAAATACTTAGTTTTAATGATTTGTAAAGCTAATCACTGATAATTGATGAACCCAGCAAGTTGAATCTTGAATTCATTTTACAGACTTAATTTATGTGTTGAAAAGCTGCCATTTTAGATCTGGAAGAAAAGGGGATAAAAACTAACATTTGGGAGCCCCTATTTTGTGCCAGGCACTACTGTGCTAGGTACTTTACCTGCATTATCTCATTTAGCCCTTTTATTAACCCCATGCAGCTACAATATTGTCATTCTCATTTTACAGAAGAGGGAATTGACTCCCAGGACTGATAACTTGCCCAAAATCACACAGCTAGTGGGTGTTAAAATGGAATTTAGGTGGAACTCTTCTCTTTTCCATCTGCCTCTATGAGAACCATAGAAACCCCTGGAAATTTCTACCCTGCTGAGGATGGTGTGTATCATTCCCATGTAGGTTCTTATACTTTCACTATTCATGTATTATGCATCCACAAACAATATATATTATAGTCTTGTTTTAAAATTTACATTAGTAGTATTATACTGTACATGTCTTTTGCAACTTGTTTTTTTTATTCAACATCATGTGTTTCTAGTCTAGTCACAGAAATCACATGATCAGTTCATTTTTTCAAAAAATTAATGAACATGCTTTATTTTTTCATTTGTTCTTAACAGCTTTAAAATATTCCATTAAATAAATAAACCAAATTTTATTTACCATAACCCCCTGTGGGATGGTTAGACTCCTTTTTTCATTATTACAATGAACATTCATGTGTATGTCTCCATGTGCCCATGTGTGGGAGTTTCTCTATAGTAGATACTTAGAAGTTAAATTACTGCATTATAGAGTATGTATAATTTCAACTTTACAGCGGTTTAAATTGAGCTACAAAGAAATTATACCAATTTATACTGTCACAGGCAATATTTTAGAGTGAGCTTCTGTTTATCAACATCGTTGTTAATACTTGATAATACAAGGTCTGTCCGGAAGGTATCCAGCCATGTAATTTGAAAAATAGAGACATCTATTGAAGAAGATACAAGATACAAGAAACATTGTACACAGGACATTGACTCCTCAGTCCCCTTCAATGTAGGCACCTTGGGAGCACACACAGTTTTCCCAATTGCCACCAGCTGCCGCATCATATTTTCCTGAATCTCATTGACTGTCTGAAATCTCTTCCCCTTCAAAGGAGATCTTAGTTTTGAAAAAAGCCAGAAGTCACAGGGCACCAAATCTGGGCTGTAAGGGGGCTGAATCACCTGGATGATTTGATGTTTCGCAAAAAAACTCTGCAGGAGATGTGATGCATGAGCGGGTGCGTTGTTGTGATGAAGCTGCCAATCATCAGTTGCTCATAGCTGTGGCCTTCTGAATCATCAAAATAGTTTCCACAGAGGAATGTTCAAGGTTAACGCAAAATTTGATGTAGACTCATTGCTCTATTCAGTCACTTTGAATGCGACAGCCATGCAGTGCACATGCTCACTCAACATCTTCTACCACCCCCACTGACTAGTACAGTGAAGTCGTCATTGTTCACACATGCACATCCCAGTCCACTCTCCTTGGCTGCCAGGTTACATCCATGTCATGCAAGCCATTCTTGTTATGTTAACAATGGGTGGACCTTTTCCAGACAGAACTCTTATACTTAATTTTTGCTTAATTTTACAGATTTAAATTGGTATCTTGGTGTTTTAATTTGTATTTTCCTGATTATTAGTTGCTTGAACATCTTTTATATGTTCCTTCACCCATTTTTTATTGTTTATTTATGTTTGCTTCAGTATACATATGAGCTAATTTTGGAATGATGCAAAGCATGGCTCCTACGTAAGGCTGACATGCAAATTCATGCATCATTCCATCATTTTTTCAGTAAGACCATTCCTCACTAACCTCTTTAAAATTAAAACCGCTCCCTTATTTTATTTTCTTTTTCATATTGATTACTTTCTGTCATGCTGTATGCATGTTACTTATGTATTTGTTTATTATCTCTCTTCCTGATTAGAATAAAACCTCTCAGAAGTAAAGAATTTGGAGCCCTTTTTAAAATTGTTGTTTCAGTGCTATATCTCCAGTATCTAGCATGGGCCCAGCATATAGTAGCCACTCATTAAGATATTTTCTCATATATGAATGAATGGTTTGTGAGTGTACTGATGCTTTCAAAAGTGAATAGCAATCAAAATTAAGTTCAAGACGATATTGATACTTACCTGTAAGGGAAGATCCTATGGTCACAAGGTGGTTTTCCCACGGCGAGGCTCATCCACTGCACTCTGGATGTGCTGACCCCTGTGATTTCCCCAAATGGGGAAACTCAACTGCATAATTTGTGTGGTGGGGGACTGTGTTCATGCTGTCCCTTTAAAAAAAGATGATACTGAAAGCATATTAGAGAAACGAAACAGCTGAACATTAGTGTGGATTTCATGTATTTTATTAAAGTATAATTTTGTGCATTAGTGTTATATTTTTACCTTTTTTCCTGGGGAACCTCTGTTTTTAAAATTACTTTTTTTTAAAGATTTTATTTATTTATTTTTAGACAGAAGGGAAGGGAGGGAGAAAGAGAGGGAGAGAAACATCAATGTGTGGTTGCCTCTCACATGGCCCCCACTGGGGACCTGACCCACAACCAAGGCATATGCCCTGACTGGGAATCGAACCGGCAACCCTTTGGTTTGCAGCCCGCATTCAATCCACTGAGCTACACCAGCCAGGGCTAAAATTACTTTTTGAATAGCAAGCATTATCAAAATTGTCTTCTATAAAATATTATTCTAAAGTTGTTAGGCCAGCCATACAACTAATTTTCACAATTCATTACATAGAAACTTTGTGGCCTGCACTAGCTAATTGATATTGGTCTGCATTTATCAGTGTCACTTGTATTTCTTGATTTTCTTCTGCCTCTATATCTCAAAAGTCTACATCTGGCTGAAACAAATGCATAATTTTTCACAATAATGGATGTCCATTTAACACCAAAGAAATTACTTTGGGAAGAAGAAGTAAAGCAGACTATTTCCTGGTTAGCTAGCTCTCCTATAGTTTTGTTACTCATTCTTCTATATTATAGAAATGCATTATTAAATTTTATTTAAAGTGTTAAAGTCTTATTTCATGTTAATTATAGAAATATTAAAAATAAAATGTTTTTAAGTTATTAGATCTTGAACAAAGATCTAATAACTTAAATAAGACAAAGATCTAATAACAGAGATTGAACAAAATTAGGATATTTTTCCTTAAGAGGGGGTTTTTGTATTTAATACTTTGTTCAATCAATCACAAAGTAAATTTCATATCTCATACTTTTCCTACATGGCTTAGAACTGTCTCAATTTATTTTTTAGAATTTTTAGGTTTTCCTTAAACTAGTCTAAGATATTATTTAAATACAACAGTATTTCACTTCTGTATCTTCCAATCGTATAACCATGTCAAGGAGTTTTTAGTTTAAAAGCTAAACTAGTTCTTAAGTGGTTCTCTACTAAAATCAGCATCCATGGAGAAGTTATTGACTCCAGGACTGGGTCAGGGAATGTAAAAGATGAACTTAGAATATCTTATTGTACCAGAAAGTAAGTAAAAAATATTAAAGGACACAGGGACTATCCAGAAGGGGCTCCTACTGGACAAATCTGGGATAATCAAAATGAATAATGACAGTAATAGATAAAACCCATTGAATAGAGTAAGTCCATGAGTGCATACTACTAATAAATAAATACATTCATTAATAAATGAGGGAGAAGGGAAAGTTTTTCCTTACAGTAGAATGCAGTAAATTATTAAATTTCCAGAGAATGATGATGGAGTTAGAACAGTCATCGTTTGGCATCACAGCAATAATTGATTCAGTCAAGAATCATCAGTGGAAGCTAAAACTAGTGGATGACAGTTTGATGAGCAGAAAGATATTTGCATAGTCTCAAAATATCTTTCCACAAATTACTTAATACTTACAAAAGGAAAAATAATAACTTTTTAGTGGAGAAACCTGGCAGACACAATCTTGACCAATTGTATCATCAGTCACCTCATGATGTGATGCACTGGAAAGGATACAGCATTGCTTTGGCAGTGTATGCCTTCCAAAAATGTGTAACTTAAATCTACTCTTGCAGAAACATCAGATAACCCTAACCCTGGCCAGCATTATTCAAAAATGTTGATTCATAAAAGACAAAGACTGAGAAACTTTACCAGATTAAAGGAGACTAAGATACATAACAAGTAAATATAATGCATAATCAAGGGTTATATTCTGGAGTAGAAAAAGAAAATTTGCAATAAATGACATTAATGGGACAAGTGGTGATAAAATTTGAATATGGACTATACGTTATATCAATGTTAAATTTCCCAATTTTGATAACTATGCTTCTTAAAAAGTATGTCCTTTTTCTTAGGAAATATATAATTATATAGGGGTAAAGGATCATGATATCTTTAACTTATTCTCACATGGTCCAGAAAAAACAATGTAAAAAAATATATCATCCCTATATGTATACCTATATAATTATATATTTAGCTACATCTATCTATATATAAAATACATAGAGAGGGAAAGCAAATGTGGCAAAATTGGGTGAAGAGTGTATGGGAAATCTTTGTGCTCTTCTTGAAACTTTTCTTCTAAAAAGTTACCCAGATATATTATGCTAAGTGAGATAAGTCAGACAGAAAAAGACAAATACCATATGATTTCCCTTACATGTGGAATCTAAAGAGCAAAATGAACAATGAAAACAGAAACAGACTCATAGATACAGAGAAAAGGCTGATAGTTGCCAGAGAGGTGCGGAGTTTGGTGACTGGGTAATTAAGAAGTACAAATTGAAAAAAAAAAAAAAAGTACAAATTGGCAGTCACACAAAATAGTCCTGGGAATGTAAAGTACAGCATAGAGAATATAGTTATTACTATTGTAATAATTATGTACAGCACCAGGTGGGTACTTGAAATATCTAGGGGACCACTTCGTAAAGTATATGATTGTCTAACCACTGTGCTGTACATCTGAAACTAATACAAGATAATATTGAATGTCAACTGTAATTGAAAAATGAAATTTTAAAAAGTTGCCCAGATAAGAGCAATACATATCAAAACAACAATGAAATATCACCCTACCCATGGCTACTATCAGAAAAAGAGAAAATAACATGTGCTGTAGAGGATTCAGGAAAACTGGACCCCTCGTTCACTGTCGGTGGGAATGTAAAATTGGTGCAGTTGCTATGGGAACAGTATGGAGGTTTCTCAAAAAAGTTAAGAATAGAATTACCAGATGACCTAGCAATCCCATTTTTGGGTATATTTCCAAAGAATTTAAAGCAGGATCCAAGCCAGTGTGGTTCTGTTGGTTGGAGAGTGGTCCATAAACTGAAGGGTCACAGGTTTAATTCCTGGTCAGGGCACATACCTAGGTTTCAGGTTTGGTAACTGTATGGGAAGCAATTGATTGATGTTTCTCTCTCTCTCCCTTCTTCTCTCTCTGGAATATATATATTTTAAAGATTTTATTCATTCATTTTTAGAGAAAGGGGAAGGGAGAGAGAGAAACATCAATGTGTGGTTGTCCCTAGCGCACCCCACCACTGGGGACCCAGCCTGCAACCCAGGCTGTGCCCGAACTGGGAATTAAACTGGCGACCCTTTGCTTTGCAGTCCAGTGCTCAATCCACTGAGCCACACCAGCCAGGGCTGGGATCAATAAATATATATTTTTAAAAAGAATTTAAAGGAGGATCTTGGAGAGGTAGTTGCATAACCCATGTTTGTTGAAACATTATTCACATAGCCCAGAGGTGGAAGCACCCCAAATGTCCACTGATGGGATAAATAAAGAAAACGTCGTATGTACATAACATAATGGATTATTATGCATTCTTAAAAAAGAGGGAAATCCTGTCACATGCTAGGTACAACAATGGATAAACCTCAAGGACAATATGCTAGGTGAAATAAGCCAGTCATGAAAGACAAATAGTGTAGGATTCCACTCATATCAAGTATCTAAAGTGGTCAAAATCCAAAAATAGAAAGTAGAAAGGTGGTTGCCAAGGGCTCTGGGGGAGGAAGGAGAAGGAATTAGTGTTTCGTGAGTATAGAATTTCAGTTTTGCAAGATGAAAAAGTTATAGAGGCTTCCTGTACAACGATGTGAATATACTGAACTGTACATTTAAAAATGGCTACAATGGTCAATTTAATGTTCTATTCTTTACCACAAGCTTTTAAAAAGTTACTTGGGTGATTCCGATGATAACCAGGTTTTGGAAACTGGCAATACAGGTTAAGAGTATGAAGTATGTTCCCTCTTTTCTTCTTCCCATTGTGTTCAACCTCTCCAATCCTACTGGTTTTAATACCATGTGAAAACAAGGCTATTTAATAAAGGCAGGACATAGAAATTTGTTTACCTTCTTAACTGTGTTTTCATCTCCTACAGATTGAAAAACTGAAACAGCAATTGAATGAAACAAAAGAAAAAGCCCAAGAGGAAAAGGAAATATTGGTAAGTACCTATGTACACTAATACTTCACTTACCAGGTGGTCAGGTTTCTGGAAAGTTCATATTTAAGACCCAATGAGAATAAATGAATAGGTCCTTTGAGCAGCTCACACACATGTTGTACAGAAGATCAAATATAACATAAAGATACGTTATTTTAGAAAACTATCTGATACTAGTGGTGCTTACTGATCCTGAGTTTGACATCCTTTCTAGGGCTTTTCAGTGGACCAACTTAGGAAATATATATATTTTTATTTTTTAAAAGATTTTATTTATTTATTTTTAGAGAGAGGGGAAGAGAGGGAGAAAGAGAGGGAGAGAAACATCAATGTGTGGTTGCCTCTCACATGGCCCTCACCGGGGACCTGGCCCGCAACCCAGGCATATGCCCTGACTGGGAATCGAACCAGGACCCTTCGGTTCCCAGCCCGCGCTCAATCCACTGAGCTACACCAGCCAGGGTGGAAATATATATATTTTTAGAGATTAAAATACATTAAGAGCCCTTACTAATATTTTCAATTCAGTTGCAGGAATACAGGGTTTTTACTTAACTTTATCTGTGTCTCCTTTCTCCCGTACCCCAAACCCTGGCTCTAGTGATACCAGTATAATTGTGTAGTTGCTTTAAACTTCAATATAACAGTCACAGAATACTAATATCAATACTACCACCAACATAGATTAGTGGAAAGATTTTAAGATTTTGTGGGGTACTTTTCTCATTAGGTTATATACCTATACAAATCTACTATCAAATTACAAGGTTTAAAAACCATTTGAAATAATTCCTTTCTGCAATGTTATACCACCAAATCAACATCACATCTTGCTTTTGAGTTTTAGGAATTGCTTTTGAAAAGGTTAATCGTGCATATAAAATTATGTAATTATATAAATATTTATAATTATGTAAAATATGTATGTGATTCCAAAGTCAAATCTATTAAACATGGTGTATTCTGAGAAATCTAACTTCTGTCCCTGTGCTCAAATATTCCAGAGTATATTGTCAGAATGGATTTTTGTCAACATGATAGGTGAGAAGTGGTTGTTTTAGTGCATTTCAATTTACAATTCTCTTATTTTGAGCTAGGTTGAGCATTTTTTTCATATGTTGAAGGGTCAGTTGTATAACTTGATATTTCTTCTTCTGTTTTTCTTTTTTTTTTCTGTTATTGACCCTTTTCTTCTTCTTTTCTCTCTCCTTTTTTTTTCTTCCTCCTCCTTTCTCCTCCCCCTTCCTCCTCCCACTTCCTTCCTCTTTCTCCCACCTTCACCTTCTTTCTTTCTTTACTAGAAACAATAGCCCTCTCTTTGTCTCTTAGTTTAGCAATTTTCATTTAGGGTCAGGGACATTGTTTATTATCTTTCTTACAAATTAAAAAAATTTTTAGTCATATCATGCCTCTTGTATAGAAAATATCTGCATTTTTTATACAAGATCAGCTCATTCTAGAATTTTTCTTATTCAAGGCACTTAGTATCTTTTAACAAAAAACTTTATGCTAACATTTATGCAAAACTTTATACAAAAATGAAAAGGGAACATTTCTTCAAAGAACATAGACAAATGGCTTAAGGCTTTGAATGGAACATGACTCTGTGGGACTTCTGTTTTTTTCCTGATTCATTTACCTGTTTTGTTTTTTTTTTCTTTATTTGCATGCAGGAACAAAAGTATACTATGCAAATAAATGAGCTGGAGGGACACTTCCACCAGAAAGCCAAAGAAATTGGCATGATTCAGGTAGAGCTAAAAACAGTCAAACAATTCCAAAAGAGAAAAATCCAAGTGGAAAGAGAATTAGATGACGTAAGTTCATTCTTTCTTTCTTTCTTTCACAAAGGGAAGTCAGAGCTGACTACATGGTCTGCAAAAGCGCTCGCTGACGGTTACTCCTGTGAGATGGGAATGGGCTCCCTTTGACGTGTTACTTGTTTTTGACAGTAAAAGCATAGAACATATCGGTTTAGGGCTGCAGGCAAAAGGTCTTGATGGTGAGACTTTTCTTTTTCTAAGCATTCATTTCTTTGTAAGTTCACCAAATCTTAGCCAGCACACCTTCCCACATTTACCAACAGTCAAACCTTTGGAATGACTTCAATAAGAAACAAACTACAGTTCTTCGAAAACGTTAGGGGCAATGTGGCAAAGTCCTAAAGGAAATGTTTTCAACCTTTTTCATCTGATGGCACACAGAACCCAATTAGTAAAATTCTGCAGCACACCAAAAAATGTATTTTTGGGTGATCTGACAAAAAATAGGTATAATTTTGATTCATTCACACTGAACAGCCGTTGGCGTGTTGGCTGTTGTCATTTTCTTATTTGACAGTCTAAGGGAAAAGAGGTCAGTGCTCTTGACTAGTCAGGTATTGCATGTTTTAAAAATTCTTGCAGCACACAGGCTGAAAAATCACTGGTTTGGACTGATGAATGATCATTTTAGAAAAGTTTAGAAGGCTCTCTGGGTAGGTGTGGGTTGGATGAAGAAAACTGAGTACTTTTTCTCTGACCTTGTAATGAATGCTCTTTCCCTTAACTTGCCATTCCCTCAGCTCAGAATATAGCTCTATTGCATTGATCATAATGCAACAAATGTCACAGACATGAAGTCAGCTTTGTGACTTTGGGTGAGTTACTTAACCACTCTATACCTTAGTTTTCTCATCTGTAAAATGGGGATAATAAGAGTCTCATAGAGGTGTTATAAGGATAAAGTGAATTCATATATGTAAAGTGCTTAAAATAGTGCATACGACATAGTGAGAATTACATTAACAGTGATGTGTAGCTCTCTGAAAAAAGACACCCTGATTTGTAGCGTTTGCTGATTTCCTCAGGAGTAAATACTTTTATTATGGCCAGTAAAACTTAACTTTTCAGGAGTTCTCAAAATAGTCATCCTAAGTGGAGGAGGTATACATTCTGAAGCAAAGTGAATTAGGAACTAGTTCATATTCTTGTGGGAAAGAATAATGTTGCCACCTAGGGGACAAACAGATTTTATACCCCTTCAAAGAGGCCGTTTGGTCCAAGAAGACTTAACATTCAAAGGCTAATGGGAGGAAATAAGGTGGTTCTGTGGAATACGGAAGAATTAAGGCAGATGTGGACTTCGAATTGTGAGATAAATGAAGAAAATTAACTATACTATGCAATAGAATTCATTGTATAAATTTAAAAGAGGCTAATTA